>PVKE010022503.1:0-18990 GCA_004027555.1 Craseonycteris thonglongyai | reverse complement strand
TATATTATTTTTATAATATGTGTATGTAACATATAGTATTTGTATTTATATTCATATTATAAATAGTTATAGTATCTGTATGATATGTATATAGTATTTGTATTTGTAAAATGTATGTGTGTTGGAATCTTCCGTTCATATTTGAATCTTCAGTCCAGCTAAGCACTGGATAGTGTAATAATGACTTTATTTTCCAAATGGCTTATTAGTCATCACAGTACCATTTATAGAATCAATCTAGTCTATGATTGATTTAGACTACTGTTATGTATTAAATCCTCACATGGAGTTAGTTGGGTCTGTTTAATTTAAAAAAAATGCTTTTTCATTGGTTTGACTATTTATGGATCCAGATCTTTAGAAAAATATAATGGGGAATTATGGTATTGAAGATACCTTTGAGCCTAACATTCTGCTTCTGAAAATTATCTTAAATCTTTTTAGGCATTTGCTTAAGTTGCAGAACAAGTGCAGAAACTAGCTAGGAGTTGAAGTTGAGTTGTTTCAGACCAATAAAAATTAATATCATTAAGTTTCACAACAGCTAGTAAAGTTAGGCTCGGAACATTCAAAGAATCAATAAAATAATTTAGAAGTTTATCGCATTTCAGAAGGTAGAAGAGATCTTAAAGTCCCAGTTTACTAATTACTAAAAATATACTACCTTTTAATACAAATCATTCTAGCTTTGGGTCCATTAATATTTGACCTGTAGACATAAAAGTTGTTTCTCTTCTAATTCCTTATTTTTAGTGTTAATATATCTAAATGAACCTGTAGCTCTTTAAGCTGTTTAAATCCTTATTGGTCACTTGACATTTACCTCTAAAATTGGCATTTGGAGATGCTGCGATGATAGGCCTTGTATTTTTTCAGCCAAGTATGTACTGAAATTAAATTTTTACCTCAAATTGCAATATATTACTAACTATAGACAATATTTCAGAGAGACAGGGAAAAGAGCATTAGGGAAGAAGTTGGGGGGAGCAACATGTACAGTAGAATGACTTCTATAGTCTTATACCAGGGAGGGAGACATATATGCTGAAACTTGGATGTTTGTATCCTTGGAGAAATACTGATGTACATACAGAGATGTGTATCTTTGCTTTGAGAAATCAATTATTTTGATTATTTTTATAATTATATGCACATATTGAGAAACAGTTACAGTTTTACAAATGTTAGAATTTGTCCTTTCTTAAAAAATATAGGACACCAAAGTCAATAAAATTGATTTTATTCTTAAGGTTAAAGAATTATTTCTTGGGAAAGCTGGGATGGCTCAGCTGGTTAAGCACTCACTTTGAAGCCCCGGGGACCGAGGATCGATTCCTGGCCCCGGCCCATGCGGACCCACATGCTGAACGGGGCCTATGTGGGAGCCTCCCAGCCCAGTTCCTGCCCTGTGTAGCCCTGTGCCCACCTGTGGAGTGAAACTATATGGAGAACTAATGTCAACTATGGAGACTGCTCTGGGCCCACCCCTTCTCTCTGTCTCTCTCTCTCTCTGTCAAAAATCAATAAAATAATTTTTTTTTTTTTTTTTTTAAGATGTATTTTTATTGGTTTTTGACAGACAGAGAGACAGATTGAGAGAGACAGAGAGAAGGGGGAGGGCTCAGAGCAGTCTTCATAGTTGACAGCATTAGCTTTTCATATAGTTTAACTCCACAGTTGGGCGTGGGGCTGCGCAGGGCAGGAACTGGCTGGGGGCTCCCACATAGGCCCCGGCAAGAACTGAACTGGGGGTACACCCCAGTTCAGCATGTGGGTCCACATGGGCCGGAGCCGGGATTCGATCCCTCGTCTCCGGGGCTGCAAAGCAAGCGCTCAACCTGCTGAGCCATCCCAGCTTCCCCAATAAAATAAATCTTTAAAAAAAAAAAAAAGAATTATTTCTTAAGCACTCATCATATACAGTGTTATAACTTATTAAGAGACGTTTTATTTTGGAGTACTTTGTTTCTAAGATCACAGGAAGAAGTGTTTGGGCTGGCAAAGAAATTATTTGAATCACTGCTTGGCAATAATAGCATGGTGAAATGCATCTTTGTGTGTTTTGTTTGTAGCACATCTTCATTACCTCCACTAGACTGGCCTCTACCAACTCATTTTGGACAATGTGAACTGAAAATAGAAGTACAACCTAAAACTCATCATCGAGCCCATTATGAAACTGAAGGTAGCCGAGGAGCAGTCAAAGCATCAACTGGGGGACACCCTGTTGTAAAGGTATGAGATATGGGGGGTATGTTTTGCACATACCATACATCTGTTAATGATGGAGTCTATTTGGTTAGGTGCTACTGAGCCCAGAGAGAGAAAATTTAAAACTAGAAAGCCTCTTGAGTTTTTTTTGTTTTTGTTGATATGAAAGTACTTCCACATTGAGTTATTTTTGCTAGGCTAAAAGATATTCTTCCTGAACTGACTTTCCAGCTGAGAAAACTGGGGAAAGATTTATAGTGGTCAAACAGTTGTTCTCTGAAAAAAAAAAAATGACTGTATTATGTTTATAAATGTAATACATGGTCATTTAAAAATCCAAGAAAGGGGAAGCCGGGATGGCTCAGTGGGTTAAGTGCTCACTTTGCAGCGCCGGGGACCGAGGATCGAGTCCTGGCCCTGGCCCGTGCGGAACCATATGCTGAACTGGGAGCTCCCCCAGTTCAGTTCCCTCTCTGTCTCTGTCTCTGTCTCTCTCTCTCTCTCTCTCTCTCTGTCAAAAAAAAAAAAAAAAATATATATATATAAATCCAAGAAAGACAGAAAAGTAGAGAGAATACAACAATAAATACCCAAAATCTGAACCACTCAGAAATAAGCAATTAACATTTGATTAACATTCTAAATAATTCTTTGTGTATTTAGTGGAAGACTGGATGGATATCTAGAAAAATGAATAAATAATTTTAAGGATAAGATTATACAGAACATATTTATAATTAAAGTGTAAAATTAAAGTGAAATTGTAGAAATTACAGAACATTTATATGTGTTTTGAATCATAAACAATTGACTATTAACTTTAATTTTACTTAAATGAGACATTTAAAAAAATGAAACAATGGGGAAGCCGGGATGGCTCAGTGGGTTAAGCGCTCACTTTGCAGCACCGGGGACCAGGGATCGAATCCTGGCCCCGGCCCGTGCGGAACCATATGCTGAACTGGGAGCTCCCCCAGTTCAGTTCTCTCTCTGTCTCTGTATCTCTCTCTCTCTGTCAAAAAACAATAAAAATAAATAAATAAATAAATAAAAATACTATTTCTGTAGAATTCATTTAAAAAATGAAACAAGTAAAACTAAGAACTACTGAATCTTAGATACTGTTCTTCACTCTAAGAGGTCTTAAAAGATCAGAAGGTCAAATTATTGAGAGATTGAGTCATTGTTTTAGGTTTTAAATAATGTGAAAAGACTAACTGCTCTGAAAAATGAGGTGATTGTTCCTGCTCTACCTTCTGAATTTTGTTGCTTATATTGTTTTTCCTTTCAGATCTACATATAGCCACCCCCACCTCCCTGCATGTTGTTTAGCCTTAGTCTCATATCTAGTTAGATTCAGTGATTACTACTCATTCTTTTTTATTTATTTTACTAAATGGTTTTATTTGTTTAAGGAGGGCTTTGGGTTCTATATTCCTTGGGTTCTTTCATATTTGTTTGTTGCCTTTATATACTCAGTCATCAGAATGGTTATATATAATAATCTTGAGTCACTTTTTTTCCTCTCAGAACTTTGTCTTATGGCATGGTGTATTGTCGTGGAGAAATTAATTATATCTGAAGTGAATTTGAACAAATACAATTTATGAACTATCATTTCTTATACCAGCCATACTTTGTGATTTATCATTATTATCTAAACATGCTTCATCATTCTTTTTTTTTTAATATATTTTTATTTATTTATTTATTTATTTTTGACAGAGAGGGAGAGAGAGAGAGAGATACAGAGACAGAGAGAGAACCGAACTAGGGGAGCTCCCAGTTCAGCACATGGTTCCGCACGGGCCGGGGCTGGGACTCGATCCTCGGTCCCCAGCGCTGCAAAGTGAGCGCCCAACCCACTGAGCCATCCCGGCTTCCCCTGCTTCATCATTCTTAATAAACAAAGCTTTACATTTTAGGTAGGTTATAAAATGATTTGTAGAAAAAAATGTAAGTTATAAGGGGATGCCAGGATGGCTTAGTGGGTTAGCCCCAGGGACTGAGAATCGAATCCCAGTCCCAGCCTGTGCAGACCCACATGCCGACCTGGGGTGTGCTTCCCATGTGGGAGGCCCCTAGTTCGGTTCTCACCCTCCTGTTCAGCCCCTGGCTCAAAGGGGTATGCCTCCCATGCGGGAGGCTCCCAGGCCAGTTCCCACCCTGTATGGCCCCCTCCCAACTGCATGGAATGAAACCATATTGAAAACTGATGACATACAACTATGGAGACTGCTTTGGGCCCTCTCTCTTCTCTCTGTCTCTCTCTGTCTCTGTCCAAAACAATAAAGTATATATTTTTAAAAATAAATTAAAAAAAATTTTTTTTTTTAATTTAAGTTACAAAAAGGTAAAATTTGTGGTTACCAGAGGTGGTATGGGGTGGAAAATTGGATGAAGGTGATCAAAAAGGTACACATTTCCAAATGATAAGTAAGTACTGGGGATGATTGTACATACAACATGATGACTATAGTTCACACTGCTATATGGTATTTTGAAAGTTGCTAAGAGGAGATTCTGAAAGTTCTTACACAGTGATAAAAACTTTTTTCTCTTTGTCTTTCTCTCTTTGTAACTATGAATTAATGGATATTACTACTTAACATTATCATGGTAATCAATTTGCAATATAGGTAAATCAAGTCATCAAGCTGTATATCTTATACTTTAAACTTATACAGTGCTATATAAAAATTATATTTCAATAAAATGGAAAGAAAAATATCAGGTAAACTTAACATAGGAATTCTGACATTTGTTGTTAGAGTCATATTTTGCTCTAAATGAGAGCTTATTTCAATTTAACTAAGGAGGAAGGATTTTTGTTTTGTTTCCTGTATCCCATTTTTCTTACCACGGAAGAAATTATTTACAGATTTTTAAATGAATAAGATTCTTTTGGGAGTTCAGGTGATTTGATTCCATAGTATTTTTTAAATTAAAAATTGATTTCTTGCTTAAGAGGATACTAACGCTTTTGTTATCATCAGTGTTTTATATTCTCTTTGTAAGTAACTTGTTTTTTTTCTAACTTGTTGCTTGAAGAAGAATCATTATACCTGAAATTAACTTAACCAGCATATGTCTAGATGTTGATGGTTCCTTATCCGTATCTATGATGTTCCCTTTCAATCTGAGATTCTTTCTTTGTGCAAGGAAATTTTTCTATATTACGTATCTATAAACATTTCCTGTTTATTTGTTTTGTCTTTTGCTTTCAGATCTTCTCAATATACTTATACACTGAGAGCCTAAGAGGTTTCTGAAGTATATACATTTCTTCAAATTATGAAAGAACACAAATTATGAAGCTCTTGAAAAAATACCACCTAGCTAACTAATGTAACTTTTTCTTTTATTCAAAGTAAATGACCTTATTCATTAATATGGTGTGCAAACATTTAATACATTCACGGCAGTCTGGGTACTATAGCTGGGTATTTAGTGGAGGGAAAAAAAATCGTTATTTCCTACTTCAGGAAGTTTATAGTTTAGTGAGGCATGCAAACAAGATGATAAAATAAAGTATGATAAAAGTTTAATGGAGGAAACGCCTATCTCTATGAGAACAAATAAGGGATTTGCTTTCTAGAGAAAATAAGACAAAGGGGCTGAATCAGGTGCTGTGTATTTGAGGAAAGTTCCTAGCTAATGTTAGTAAACAAACATTAGCCAGGGAAAAGATGGATACTAAGAAAGGAAAAGTAGAGAGCAAAAGAAAGGGTTTAAACCTTCACTGTCCAACCCAGTATCTACTAAGCCACTTTTAAATTAAAATTAAAATAAAAAATTCAGTTACTCAGTTGTATTAATGACACCTTAAATCTTGGTAGCCATGTGTGGCTAATGGCTATATTGTCTTTTCAACAAATAATGCTGGAACAACTGGATATCCATAGGCAAAGAAATAAACCTTAAACAACTCAAATTTTACATAGGAATTGGTATAATGTAGATCATGGATTTTTTAAAAATGAAGATATACCGTATTTTTTGCTCCATAAGATGCACCTGACCTGCCTGGACCCACTCTCCTTCCATGCAGTCCCTGCTTTCTGATCTCGCTGCAGGCTTCCCCACAGCATCATTAAGGTCCCCAACGTGCACTCTTCTTTACAGTATTCACTCCATAAGACGCACACACTTTTCCCTCCACTTTTTTGGGGGGGAAAAGTGCGTCTTACGGACCAAAAAATACGGTAGTTATTTTGGGCAGTGCTGGTTTAGTAGCATGTGAGACCAAGAGAACATGGCATATTAATGAATTAATAAGTAATATACAGCAATAGATTTTTATTTCATTTGTCCAGAAAGTATTAGAGTTTTGGAAATTCTGAAACATTTTATTCTTATTTTTCAAAATGTAAAAATCACTTGAAATTATGTCAACTTTTAATTTGACAAGGTAATGAATGGCACTTGTATGTATAGAAGAAATATGCTATTCATAGACCAAGGTATATTCTTTAAGAGCTTTTACATTGGCTTTTTAACAAATGCTGCTAGATGAATTGGACATCTGTAAGCAAAGAAAATAAATAAACCTTACATCTTATACAAAAATTAATTCAAAGTGGATCATGAATTTAAATGTGAATTGTGTTAACCATAAAACTTAGAGAAAAACAGAAAAATCTTTAGAACTTCAGTTTAAGAGAAGAGTTAGGACATGATACCAAAAGTATGATACCTAAAAGAAAATATTGATAAATTAGACTTGATCAAAATTAAAAACTTTATGAAAGATAGATTGTATTAAAAGGATAGAAAAGATAAGCTATAGGCAGGGAGAAAACATTTGCAAATCACATACCTGACAAAGCTCTTGTATCTAGAATATATATAGAACTTTCAAAACTGAACATTAGAAAACAGTTATTAATAAGTTAGAAAATGGGCTGTGGACATGAACAGGCATTTTGACAGGGAGAAGATAAGATGGCCAGTAAGAATGTGAAAAGATTTCCCATATTATTAGCCATTAGAAAAGTACAAATTAAAACCACAGTGAGATATCACTGTATACCTAGTGGAACAGTTAAAATTAAAAGTGGTGATAATACTAAATACTGGTGAGGATGCCAAGAAACTGGATCCCTTATAAACTGTTAGGAATGTAAAATAGTATAGCCACTTTGGAAAATAGTTTGTCAAGTTCTTTAAAAAACTAAACTTGCATTTACCACAAGGCCCAGCAGTCACACTCTTGGACATTTATCACAGAAAAATATGTTTACACAGTAACCTTTATAGTAATACTCACAGTGGCTACATTATTCATAGGTAAAAATAACAACCCAAATGGTATATCTATATAATCAATGCACTATCATTCAGTGATGAAAAGGAACAAACTATTGATGTACACAAGCTGAATGGCTGTCCATGGAGTTATGCTGAGTGGAAAAACATGTCAGTCTCAAATGGTTATATCCTATATGATTTCATTTATATATATAACATTCTCAAAATAGCAAAGCTATAACAATGGAGACTAGGTTAGTGGTTGTCAGGGAACAGGGACAGGTTGAAGATTGTGAATATAAAGGAATAGCACAGAAGAGTTCCTTTGTGGTGATGGAAAGATTTGTATCTGGACTGTTATGGTGGTTACTTGAATCGACACATGTGATGAAATTACATAAAACTACACACATGCTTTATTATATAGTCATGTTTTATTAAGGCATACATATTTGAATCTCATCCCAAAAGTTAATGAAATTTTAAAAATAGGGATTTTATTATGTTTTCATCTTTAGACTTTTTCTTTATTTTCTTAAAGATCTATTTTATTGATTGAGAGAATGTCAGAGAGAGACAGAGACAGATAGAGAGAAGTGGGGAGGGCCCAGAGTAATCTCCATAGTTGTATATCATTAGTTGTGACATAGTTACATTCCACACAGGTGGATGTGGGGCTACGCGGGGTGGGAACCAAACCAGGGGCCTCCTTCATGGGAGGGGAGAACCTTCGCTGCCATCTTGGTTACCATTTGCACTGCAGTTCAGTAAATGGGTTTGCATGGGCTCAGGCCAGGATTTGATCCCCGAACCTCAGAGTTGCAGGACAAGTGCTCAACCTGTTGAGCTATCCTGGTATCTCAAGACTTTGTTTTTAAAGATTTATTTTTATTGTTTTTTGACAGAGAGAGAGAGACAGAGAAGGGGGAGGGCCCAGAGCAGTCTCCATAGTTGACAGCATTAGTTTTCCATATAGTTTCACTCCACAGGTGGGCGTGGGGCTGCGCAGGGCAGTAACTGGGCCAGGAGCCTCCCGCATAAGCCCCATCAAGAACTGAACTGGGCACACACCCCAGTTCAGCATATGGGTCCACCTGGGCTAGAGCCAGGATTTGATCCTTGGTCTCCAGAGCTGCAAAGTGAGCACGTAACCTGCTGTGCCATCCCAGCTTCCCTAAGACTTTGTTTTTCATCATATACTGAGATCCATTTCCAGGTGATGATTTTTTTCTATGATATTAAGTGCACATTTTAAGTTTGAAGTAATTTATACTATGGAAATTTAATTTTGTATTTTTAGTATGTCTTCTATGTGTTGTCATGTTTGTAATATATTCAGGTCTCCTCCTCCCATGTAAATTAGAACTGATAATAGAACTGATCTTAACTGAAGCTGCACTATTCTGTCCTATGTTGACCTTCAGGCTTTAACCTTCTAGTTTTAATTAAATTAAGCAGGCACAGACCTTTGCTATGGAAATGGTACAGAAACATAACAGATAACTTGGCGTACTTTCTTCTACAAAGCAGAAGGTGTCCTGAAGAGAAGTATACTGATAGTAGGTGAATGTTTTTAAAGAGTAGTGTGTTAACAGCAATAATTTGTTTACTGACTGCAACATAATGCTCCTCTGGACATGGGGTGGGATGATAGTCTAATTAATTTATTTGATGTTACTTTAAATCCCCACATTATTTTTCTTATGTTATAATATATATGCTTGGAGCAGATGTTGACCAAAATACGTGTTATGAAATATATTCCCTTTGAAATCTTATACGCATGGTTACCTTCTCCTATTACTGGTTCATTTTACTGTTGAAGTATAAAGGACAGGTGGCTTATGTCTTTGCCAAGCTGGTATTAATGTGAGTCATCTAATGACTAAGATACTTTGCTATATAGTACTTCCTGGCATGTTATGTGATATTTAGGTAACTTAACAGACAGCAATTAATATTTTTATTTGTATTTTCTGTTTTAAATTTAACTACTCTATTTTTGAACATCTACTTCAGGGGCTCTCATTCTTATTTAAATAATTCTATTGACTAACCTCATGAATGATTTTGCTCCATCAAGTTGTGCTCTCTTTATTCCAAAAGGCATTAGTTCAAACTAATTGAGTATGTGTAACATGCTTGTCACTATACTAGGCTCTGGAGATGATAAGATGGACACTGTCCCCTTCATAGTACTTAGAGGCGAGTGATAAAGTTATTAGTATTTCTTTCTCCTCTAAATGAACAGTTGGTTCCATAGAATAATTTGTTCAGTTTAGTATTAAATATCAAAGAGCAGAAAGGAGTGACTAATCACTTATTAGCTATGAGTTTGAGGTAGTTCCCTAATCTTTCTTAGATTCAAATAATTCATCTATAAATTGGAAAAAATATGTACTTCACAGGAGATTTAGAATTAAATGAACTAACTTAGTTAAAGCAAAGTATATCATCATGCTCTACCCTCACTTTTTTACCTTTGCATAAATGTGGTTGAATATTATTCTACTTTATCATTTACCCTATCTGCCTCCAAAGAAATAAAAAGAAAAAAATTTGGGTTCACCCTTGCCATTTCTTCCTTAGTTATTGATTTATTTAGGCTTTATTTGTTACTGTATTCATGTTGACATTTTACTTATGGGCTATTTCCCATTTAATTAAAGCTTTAAAATTTATTGACTTGTTTATAGCAAAACATGTAAAAGGAAATCACAACCAAAAATATTGATAGATTTCTTGACTACATAAATTTTTATGGAAAACTGCAACTTCCAGTTAAATATAGTATGTTGAACATGTGGTTATCTTTATTAGATATTAGATAGTTGCATCCTAAACTTATTGGATGGAGAGAAAGAACCAGTAAGGAACACAAATCATTTTACACGAAAGAACCCTGGAAGTGCTTAGGAATTTGAGGCACTGATGTCTGAAAGTGGGATATGAGGTGTAGGGGTTGAATAAACAGAAGAATTTATTCAAAGTCTTTTAAAGTCTGCAAAAGAAGCAGATTTACCAGATTATAGCCAAGTGAGTACCATTGCCTTAACCTGGGGGAATATTGGGGATTTACTCTTTAAAGGGAAAGAAATAGAGGTTCTAGGTTCTAGAATAACTGGAGGCAGGGCTTGACGATCTGTATAGAAATCAGGGTGGAGGTAGAAGTGGAGTCACAATGTAAGTCTGCTTACTGGATAGGGAAACCTCTGACCCCTTTTTTAAACTGCCAGAATGCTTGCAATAGGATTGTGGTCTCTAAATAGGAGACTAGAGGAATTCCTTTAAGGTAAAGTGGGCCAAGAGAAAAAAACCGATGTGCCTCTTGACTTGGAAATCTTCTAGGCTAGTCATCTCAGCTCTGTTAGACCCAACAACAAATTTTTAAATAATATTATACTTTATTAACCTGAAATGGAAACACAAACATAATATAATCAACATACGTGTATAATTTTGAGGATATCAATATAATGCTATATATTAAGAGAAAATAAATTTAGAAAACTAAATGATAACAAAATAGTTATGTTTCAGAATGAAAAGCTTGGTAATCACTGTGGAAGATGCAGTGAAGTAGTTAGATGCTTCTGCCTGCAGTATCACTGTGAGTGTTGTAGGTACAAAGGCAAGTATGTTAATCAGCAACCTAAATTCTGTGAGTGAGTGACATTCATTACTAGACCATGACATGATTTATTGAAATGATGAAGTCTTATTAAAGTTTTCTTTAATTTACATGATAGTTGCATTTATGAAAAATTCATGTGTTGAAACTGCAATTTTTGAGGTTCTTATATACGAGGTCTGACAATGAAGTTCACAAACTCATCCTAGAAGAAGTGCTACATACCTCATTGTTGAATATCACTATGATCACCTTAGAAGTACTCCCCTTGGGAAGCTGTGTACCCATGTCAGCACCCAGTCCACCCTTCAAAGCAATTTTGGAACTCTTTCTGGAACGGTTGTGAGATCCGTCATTGTCTTACCCTTGATGTCCTGAATTTCATCCAAATGATTTTCTCTCAATATTTCCTTTATCTTTTTTTTTTAAGATTTATTGTTTTTGACAGAGAGAGAGACAGCGACAGAGGGAGAGACAGAGAGAATAGGGAGGCCCAGAGCAGTCTCCATAGTTGTACGTCATCAGTGTTTGAAATAGTTTTATTCCACACAGCTGGGTGGGGGACCTCGCAGGGTGGGAACTGGGCCAGGGGCCTCTCACATGGGAGGCACACCCCTGGAAGTTGGGGGCTGAACCAGGAGCCTCCCACATGGGAAGCTTGCTCTGGTTTATCCAAATGTTGGGTCAGATGGGTGTTACTCAGTCATCAGATTGGACATGGGAGTCGCCCTAAATTCTATTTGTATACATCTTCAGGCTCTTTTTTTTTTTTTTTTTAATTGCCTCCCTTTTTGTGGTCACCATTTTTACCTCTAGTACTTCCCATTCAACCCATATAAGTCATCTTACCTCAGCAAAAGTGAAGGGTACTAAAGAAAGTCAAGTAGCCCAGCTTGTTAAGTCAGTTGAAATTCTAAGTTGGTAACATAAGGAATAGGCTTTTTTGTTTTTTTAAGATTTATTTTATTGTTTTGACAGAGAGAGAGAGAGAGACTGAGAGAGAAGGGGGAGGTCCCAGAGCAGTCTCCATAGTTGTACGTCATTAGTTTTCAACATAGTTTCATTCCACATAGGTAGGCATGTGGCTGTGCAGGGTGGAAACTGGACCAGGGCCCTCCCACATGGGAAGCCAGCCCTGGATGGGAATCGAACTCGGGGCCTCCCACATGGGAAGCATACCCAGTTCAGCATATGGGTCTGCATGGACGGAGGCCAGGACTCGATCCTTGGACCCCTGGGGGCTGCAAGGAGAGAGCTCAACCTGCTGAGCTATCCTGGCATCCCCTGAATAGGTTTTTAAAGACTTTCTACTAAAACAAAGTGTCTATGATTTTAATAGCCTGTTAGAGGACCATCCCCCACACTCATATCTTTTGGTCCTGTGTGGATGGTCAACGTTGTCTGGAGTACAGAATCAACATTTCTTTTGTATTCTCCATAGCACTCTTAAGATAGACTGCAAATTTTATTGATCTAGATATTTATTTAAAAAAATAAAAAAACACGAGAAACCTTATCCCTTTATAATCCAATATTTTATAATTCTTAAACTACTTTCAAAATTTGAAAGGCTGTTCACTTATTACTTTTTTTTTTTTAAGATTTATTTTATTGTTTTTGAGAGAAGGTGAGAGAGAAGGAGAAAGGGCCCAGAGCAGTCTCCACAGTTTACATTATTGTAACCTCGTTTCATTCCACACAGGTGGATATGGGGCCATGTGGGGCAGGAACCGAACTGGGGGCCTCCCTCATGGGAGGTGAGAACCTTCACCATCACAGTTCAGCATATGGGTTTGTATGAGCTTAGGATGGAATTTGATCCTAGAATCTCAGTGGTTGCAAGGCAAATGCTCAACTTGTTGAGCTATCCCAGCATCACCACTTATTACTTTGTTTAATTACCTTTTTTACAATAGCATTTTATGTATTAATAATTTATGGTATAAAGACTTACTGTTATAAGGTTATTATAAAATACATGGATAATGAATTGTATTTTTCTGTGTTTGTTCTTTCTAATTAGCTCCTGGGCTATAGTGAAAAGCCGATAAATCTACAGATGTTTATTGGAACGGCAGATGATCGATATTTACGACCTCATGCATTTTACCAGGTGCATCGAATCACTGGCAAGACAGTTGCTACTGCAAGCCAAGAGATAATAATTGCCAGCACAAAGGTTTTGGAAATTCCACTTCTTCCTGAAAACAATATGTCAGCCAGGTATTTTGAAATATACCCCAAAATGGACAATTCTTTTCCTGAAACAACTTCTGGAAAAATTTATATTTCTTTTTATAATACAAAAATAAAATACCTGTTCTAGATTAACTGAATAACATTATATATATAATCATAGTTCATTTGCTAAGGTTGTTAGTATATTTCCAGAAAGAAAATTCAAGTCAGCAAAAGTTTATGAATTGTGTAGTACTAAACCAAGCAGTATGCCAGGTGATACAGATAAAAATATATGAACTTTTTTTCAAGTATCTCACAGTCTAACAGGGTAGACAGTAAATACCCGTAAGCAATTCCAATATAATTTTGATCATTATGTTTCTTTAAGAAAAACTTTGACTCATTTCCAAATAAAATGTGGTGGCCAACTTCTGAATGAGATTGCAATAGAACTTTATTCAAATGCATTAGTTAGGATTATTTATAGTAGTTACCTATTCTAGAAACCTACAGTACAGTGGTTTAAACAATTAGAGGTAGTTTTGTATTCCATAATAGAAATATACAGATAGA
Source organism: Craseonycteris thonglongyai (assembly GCA_004027555.1). Lineage (NCBI taxonomy): Eukaryota > Metazoa > Chordata > Mammalia > Chiroptera > Craseonycteridae > Craseonycteris > Craseonycteris thonglongyai. Next base: position 5,144 of record PVKE010022503.1, on the reverse strand, counting down.
CATTTTAGAGCTAGCACAGTGATTCAATAAGTCATTGGTTCCCAAGCTCCTGTTTTTTCTTCCCTGCAATTTTTATATGTGGTTTCCATTCCTTTTTAAGATTTTATTTTTATTTTGTGACTGAGAGAGAGACAGAGAGAAGGGGGAGGGCCCAGAGCAGTCTCCATAGTTGACAGCATTAGTATTCCATATAGTTTCACTCCACAGGTGGATGCGGGGCTGCGCAGGGCAGGAACTGGGCCAGGAGCCTCTCATATAGGCCCCAGCAAGAACTGAACTGGGGGCACACCCCAGTTCAGCCATATGGGTCCGCATGGGCTGGGGCCGGGATTTGATCCTTGGGCCCCGGGGCTGCAAAGCGAGCGCTTAACCCAGTGAGCCATCCCAGCTTACCCGGTTTCCATTCTTAAGATTGCCTCATGATTTAAAATGGCTGCTAGTGGGGAAGCTGGGATGGCTCAGTGGGTTAAGCGCTCACTTTGCAGCACTGGGGACCGAGGATTGAATCCCGGCCCTGGCCCGTGTGGAACCATGTGCTGAGCTGGGGAGTTCCCCCAGCTCTGTCTCTGTCTCTGTATCTCTCTCTCTCTCTCTGTCAAAAAATTAATAAAATAAATAAATAAAAACTTTAAAAATTACTGCTAGAGCTCTAGCCATTGTAACCATAATCCCACAAGGAATAAGGAAGAAGTGGTGGGGTGAAAGGTAAAACAGAACTTTCATCTGAGTCAGGCCTCTTTAAAGGGCCTGTCCCAGAAACCTAGCCAACACATCTCCTTCATCATCCTTGTATATAAGAAAGCTTGGGTAATTTTTTTTATTTTTTATTTTTCCTGAGCACATTACTACCTCTAACAGCATAGGAATTTATTACTAAGGAAAAAGGGAAGAAGGGATATTTAATAGGCAGTTATTAATCTGCCACAACCAGTTATGTGAAGTTTACAGTGGAGTTTGTTACTGGAGTTGTTTCAAACTACAATATAGACCTTTCTTAAAATGGCAGTAACATCTATCCCAGGATATTGCAAAAACAGTTAAGATATCAGTCTTTAGCTCTCTTAAGTTTATGTTTAACTTTTTAGGTAAACTGAATATACCCCTGAGGACATAGCAGTTTATGATACAGTTTTATTATAAAGAAAGAATTGCCTCAAGAAATAAGTAACTTTTCCTGTTAGTTAGTTAAAAAGACAAGTTAATATAAATTGAAATAGGGAAGCTGGGATGGCTCAGTGGGTTAAGTGCTCACTTTGCAGCCCTGTAGACCAAGGATCAAATCCTGGCCCTGGCCTGTATAGACCCATGTGCTGAACTGGGGAGTACCCCCAGTTTGGTTCTCACCGGGGTAAGACCCCGGCCCAGTTCCTGCCCTGTGCAGCCCCGCACCCACCTGTGGAATGAAACCATTTAGAAAAACCGATGATGTGCAACTATGGAGACTGCTCTGGGCCCTCCCCCTTCTCTCTCTGTCTCTGTATCGTTCTGTGAAAAACAAAAAAATAAATCTTTAATACATAAATAAATTGAAATAAAGTCATATTTTTGCCTGCTTTGTTCAAATGGACAGTATTTGAGAACCTAGCTCAATAAGTCATAGTTTTTATAATCTCAGCTCTTAAAATTCCAGTGTTCTATGATTTAGAAAGAACCTTGGAGTCTCAGCCAATGCTTTTTCAGGCGCTTGAAAGAAACTCTTAAGGAGAATGTTGACTCTGCCTCCAAGCATCCTGTTTGACTCATTTTTAAGTAAGGGGAGATGGCCAACCTCTGAATGAGATGCAATTCAGCTTCTTTCTTTTTACTCTAGGATCTTTCTTTTTTATCTAGATTTAAAAGCATATGAATATACAGTTAGCTGCAGAGGGGAATTTAAAACTCAGCTTTCTAGTTTACATTCCCACCAGCAGTGTATGAGGGTTCCTTTTTCTCCACAGCCTCTCCAACACTTGTTATCACTTGTCTTGTTGATTATAGCCATTCTAACAAGTGTAAGATGGTATCTCATTGTGGTTTTTATTTGCATCTCCCTAATTGCTAGTGAAGTTGAGCATTTTTTCATATATCTTTTGGCCATATGTATGTCTTCATAAGAGAAGTGTCTGTTAAGGTCATCTGCCCATTTTTTAATTGGATTGCTTGTGTTTTTAAAAACTCAGCTTTCTAAGAACTCATAAAATTGATTCCTAGGAGACAACTTGCAGGCCATGTTTTTATTTATTCCTCTGAATTTTTTTTTCTTTTTTTCTTTAGAGATTTATTTATTTATCTGTTTATGTTTTTAAAAGATTTATTTGGGGAAGCTGGGATGGCTCAGTGGGTTAGGCTCTCGCTTTGAAGCCCCGGGGACCGAGGATTGAATCCCGGCTCTGGCCCATGCGGACCCACATGCTGAGCTGGAGTGTGCCCCGAGTTAGTTCTTGCCGGGGCCTATGTGGGAGGCTCCTGGCCCGGTTCCTGCCCTGCTCGGCCCTGTGCCCACTTGTGGAGTAAAACTATATGGAAAACTAATGTCAACTATGGAGACTGCTCTGGGCCCTCCCCCTTCTCTCTGTGTCTCTTTCTCTCTGTCAAAAATCAATAAAATCTTAAAAAAAAAAGAAAAAAGATTTATTTTATTGTTTTTGACAGAGACAGAGAGAATGGGGAAGGCCCAGGGTAGTCTTCATAGTTGAACTTCATCAATTTTCGACATGGTTTCATTCCATGCAGGTGGGCAGGGGATGCGCAGTGCAGGAACTGGGCTGGGGGACCTTCTGCATGGGAGGCATGCCCCCTTGAGCCAGGGGCCGAATCTGGGGGCAAGAACTGAACCAGGGGCTTCCCGCATGGGAAGCACACTGCAGTTCAGCACATGGGACTGCACGGGCCAGGAATGGAATTCGATCCTTGGTTCCCAGGGTTGCAAAGCAAGAGCTTAACCCGCTGAGCCATCCTGGCTTCCCCTATTTTTTTATTTTTTGAGAGAAGGTAAGAGAGAGGAGGAGGGAGGGCTCAGAGCAGTCTCCATAGTTATACATCATTAGTTGTGGCATGGTTTTATTCCACACAGATGAATGTGGGGCTGCACAGGGTGGGAACCAAACCAGGAGCCCCCCACATGGGAGGCCAGAACCTTCACTGCCTTTCCAGCGGTTACCAGTTGTGCCGCAGTTTAGCACATGAGGCTGCACAGGCCAGGTCCAGGAGTCGAACCCCAGACATCTCAATTGCAAGGCAAGCACTCAACAGTTGAGCTGTCCTGGCATGCCCACTGTGGATTTTCAAAGAACTAGACTTGAATCAAGTTAAATAGAAAATCATAATAACTTTATTAGGCTGATTTAACTGCTTAACAGGCAGCATAAGGAATAGCTATGTGCATACCTCTTCATAATTTGAAAAACCACTTGTTTTGTAGGTTGGTCATTATACACACGCACAAAATACTTAAAATTTAAAAGAAAAAATTGGTATTTCCTGATGACATGGTAGATTTTGTTTTACCAATGAGAAACCTATAAAAACTTGATCACATGTTTTTTTTTTGCCTTAGCTTTAGGAAGTTCATGATTAAGTCATTTATAGTGATTATGATGATTTGTATAATCCTAGATTTAAAATATATTTCCTGTTTCTTCTATTTAAAATATTTTTCTTCTTTTTCTTGACCTTATTTGTATTTATGTTGTAAAATGACTCATCCTTTCTATAATAAAAACAACATGTAAATCAATAAGTTAAAGAAATAGAGTTCATGAATATCTAAGACATATTCTCAAGAAATTGCAAAAGCCTCACATACTGAATAGTGTTCAAAATCAGAACACTAGGATTTGAACATATCTGCCTCCTCCTTTTCTTATCTACTAGTACATAGAACAGAGGTGGTAGTCACGATTCATGTCCCTTCCGTAACCAGAACTGGCATATATTGCCTGTCTGGATCACACCAGAAAGGACAAAGCTGTGGAAGTATGGTTGTTGCTAGTGATAAGCAGTTAGCTCCCCTCACCCCTCTCTGCTAGGCACATACATGAAATGTGTCTGGCCATTTTATCCATTCTGAACTGTCAGATTGAGAAATAGGAATTCTATAGGAACCAAGGTTTGTGGCAACATTGTGTATGTAGAGAAAGTGTTGAGTAAGGAACATCTAGGAAGTTACCTAGACCTAAGAAACCCTTCCCATGTACCTTAAATAACAGGGCAGCTAGTACTGAATGAGCTTGCTTTATCCAAGAACTAATTACTAGGATAAGCTACAGTGATTGAACATAATATGCATTCAGATAGTGAGAGATAAAAATTTGTGATAAGACCATTCATTGTTCAAATAATTTGTGTGTAAGTGAGTTGTAGGTGTATATTAAACTTCACTGCTGTTCCCTGAAAACAATAAGGTGGGGAAAGTTTGGTAGATATTCCCCTTGTTTTGTCTGCTGTCCCACAGGCTTGGTCATTTTGATCCTAATCTATCTTGGATAAAATCCGTATACTAAACCAAAAGCCATAGAGCCACCCCACAAGATACTTTAAAAATAGGATGCCAGTATTCATTGTCTTACCCTATTTTCAGTTCCTTCCTGTTTTTAAAACTAGATATATATGGATGTGGCAATGCTACCTTCTGATCTAAAATAATGGTTTTAGTTGTAAACAGATTTAATAGTAATTTTCATTCCTCTATGTCCTTATTTAGAAATTCTGCGTGTTTCTGAAGGTGAAAAATATTCATCCTTTGGTATTCTTTCTTGTGCTTTACTGTTTCTTATCTTTTTAAAAAATATTTATTTTTATTGTTCTTGACAGAGACAGGCAGAGAGAGACAGAGAGAAGGGGGAGGGCCCAGAACAGTCTCCATAGTTGACAGCATTACTTTTCCATATAGTTTCTCACCACAGGTGGATGCAGGCTGCTCAGGGCAGGATCTGGGCACACCCCAGTTCAGCATATGCATCCGCATGGGCCGGGCCCAAGATTCAATCCTCGGTCTCCAGGGCCGGGGCTGCGAAGCGAGCACTTAACCCGCCGAGCCATCCCAGCTCCTCACTGTTTCTTATCTTTTTTTTTTTTAATTTTTTTAATTTTTATTTTTATTGGTTTTTTGACACAGAGAGAGAGAGAGAGAGATACAGAGACAGAGAGAGAACTGAACTGGGGGA
>PVKE010022502.1:0-25514 GCA_004027555.1 Craseonycteris thonglongyai | reverse complement strand
AGAAAGGTTCCCATTTTTAAAAAAAGCGGCATATAAAATCAAATCGTTTTTCGGGTCAACGTATTTATGTGAATCTTTGTTTTCAAACATGAATTTAATAAAATCACGATATAGATCTCGACTTACCGATGAGCATCTTAATAATTGTTTGCTAACAGGGTTGTCGTCATACTCTCCTAATTACGAGGCACTGGCCAATAAAATGCAATGCCAAAGATCACACTGACAGATTGTTTTTTTTTATGTTTTCTTTTATGTTTTTTTAAATGATTTTATTATACGTGTGTTTTTTATTTACTTTGTATGTTTTGTATATATGTTTCTTTGTGTGTATATAATTTGTACAATAAATGTATTATTTTAAAATTATTTTTGTTTATTATTTTTTATTCTTGTTCAATAATAAATATCCTTAGAAATAGCTGGTGCCCGCTGCCCTACCAATATTTTAGAATGCGCCCTAGGGTATAAAAAAGTTGGGAATCCCTGCTTTAAGTCATTGAATTTTGGGTGGTTGTGCAGCAACAGTTAACCGAGAGAGCAGTTCTTAAAATAATTTAAGTGACAAAAATATCTTCTAAAATGTGTCATTTTAATATTAGGTTTCCCTTGTATTAAGTTCAGCCAACGCTATTTAAACTGAGAGGGAACCAAAAAAATGTGTGCATGCCACTATAAAGCAAGAATTATAACATTCTATTCTGGCAAATACATATAACAAGTGTTTTGACTTATTATCTTTATTTTTTTCAGAAAAGAAACTGGATTCATGCTGTTACTGAAAAAATGTTAAAGATTATTTCACCAAGGTGTGCTATAAAGCCAACTCATATTAGTTCTCGACTAATTGGAATCAAGTTTCTCCCAGCACGCTTTGCTCCGTGACCTGTGAGATATAGAAAACATACACACTTTTACACATAACATAATTAGAAAGAAGAAATACCAAATTATTTAAGGAATAAATAATGCTAACCACTGGGGCTTATAGGTCAAAATAAAAGTGCAATATACATAAAGAAAAATGAGAAAGGCCTGGGGTTTGGAGCCTGTGAAAAAGCTTTAGAGCCGCAAAAGTGGCTGGAGCAGATGGTGATGGGAGGGTCTGAAGAGATATGCATGATGCAGGGGCCAACGCTGTCTCAGAGTGAGGAACAGGTAATGAGCAAAATAAAATTAGGATTATTATTCAGCAAGAAGTCTTACTGTCTTCTTCTAACCTATTACAATTTTATGTGAAGCTAAACATAACTTTTGACCATGTTTACAAACAAATATCAGATGTGTGTGTGTGTGTGTATGTGTGAATATAAATGTATATGAGTGGGATGTCAGTGCTTAATTGTAAAAATATAAAATGGCTTTAACAGATTGAATTGAGCCAACATTCAGTTGGCTTCAGGGATGAAATTCCTTTCATTTATTTGTTCAAGCACAGATGTCTCAGTAAAAGGATATGAAAAGGCTTCCAGAATACATACCAAAAGCTGACAAGAAAATATATGAACACAGGAAAAAATAAAAACTGAGAAAGCAATTCCTACAATAATTTAAATGACAGAAGTGGTCATATATTAGGGAGGGAGAATCATTAAACAACAACAACAACGATTTATTTAACTATGTAACCTTCACCCTCACCTCAGTGTATGTTTGTGAAAACATCCTCAATGCAGTCCCTTGGTAACCTCAGAGCAAGAAGTGTTCAGGTTTCCTGTTTTAGCAGCTCAGCTTGAGATTAGAACATCTTGTCAAAATTCCAAACTTCCAGTTTTAAAAATAGGTAGACATTAGTAAAGAAAAAGAAATATTTTCCCTCCAATCCTAGACAAAGTACTTCACAGTATTATTTCGAAAAGATCTCCAGTTGTGTTAAAGACAATCGTTTTACCTTCAGTTTTAACCTCTAAAATTCCTGGACTAGAGAGCATCCGATTCCCTGACAGGAAATAGAAGGTTGTATGACAGAAAGTGACCTTGCAAGAGATACGCAAATACCTCACAGCAGGCGGACTCTTCTGTGTTACAAAGATCCCATCCGTGCCACCCTTTCTGGACTGTTTTCTCCTCCCTCCTGCTCTTCTGACTGGGATGGGAGCAATTTTACTCCACTGATGCCCATGCAGAAGGAAAGCCCATAGGAGCACACAGCTCCCTGGACAGCGGCCACACAGAGAAGCTCACGCTCTGTCACTAAGAGCCAGGGCAAAGGGCAAAGTCACTGGCCTCTGGGAGCCAAGCACCCACCAGCTAGGAAAAGGACAGGAGAAAGAAATCTCTATAAAAAGTATTAGATTGCTAAAGGAAAGAGACACTGAGTTCTTTTTGACATCATTTCCACTATTTTCTGAGATGATGGGGACATGCCCTGTATTTTTCCCAGTGCAGCATTTGAAATAGGCTTGAGGGAATGCCAGGATAGCTCAGCAATTGAGTACTTGTCTGGCAATCACGAGGTCCAGGTTGGATTCCCCATGCCAGCCCATGCAAATCCATATGCTGAACTGAGAGAGGAATAATTTTAAAAGATTACAGAAGAAGTGGCCTCCTGGAGACTCTTGCAAACACAAGGACAGGGGATAAAAAGTCCTTGAGTCTCAGAAAGGCCAGCAATGATAGAAATCAAGGCCAAGACAAAACAGTTCTCAGAAACCCAGGTGCAAGGTCTGCCCCTGCCCCCCTCCCCACCTTGAGTCATTAGAAACACGTGGGACCCTAGACAAAAAAAATCACTCTCAAATGTATATAAGCGGTGAGAAATCTAACTGGGGAAGCACGTGTTAGGTGCTGCTGGCCCCTAGTGCTCCGCCAGCTAATAAAATCTCCTGCCTTTATCTGAAGAGTTGTCTGAGCATCTAATATCTTCCATCGGGAGTCTCTTTCTGCAACAGAACTTCAGGTATAGTTCTCGCCTCCCATGCAGGAGACCCCCCAGTTCAGTTCCCACCCTGTGAAGACCAACATTTACCTATGTGGAATGAAACCATGTCACAACTAATGATGTACAGCTATGGAGACTGCTCTGGGCCCTCCCCCCTTCTCTCTCTCTCTCTCTCTCTCACCTTTTCTCAAACAATAAAATAAATTAAACATACATACATACATACATACATACATACATACAACAAGCCTGTATGTGTCTCCGCTTGGGTGAGACTGAGGCTGTGTGGGCGTACAGAAGAGCTGCGCTCCTCTTAGTCGCCCAATGTGAGGAATTAGAGCTGCCCTGACTGTGGTTTCCCGATTGGGCAGGAAGCCCTTACATTCACCATCTCCATTCAGTATGAATTGATAAAGATTACCTTGTGTACAGAAGTCTCTTACCTAAAAGTGAATGTGATGTACCATTCCTGGCTGAAATTTTAACAGCTACGTAATGTTAGGTGGAAAGACTGCTACAGTTGGCTCCATGGGTACTGTTTGGGAAGAAAAGCTTTGGGATTTTTTTCTCAGATAAAGAGGGCCACACAGGTACAAGTGTTGAGCTCCTACTCAGCCCTGCAAGCACAGCCACAAAGCCCAATGCATGCGGGGCTTCAAGTGCTTCTGAAGTGACAGGGAGCTTTCAAACAGGCAGGGCAATGCATTTTTTCCCGGCCGCACTGCTGTGCCCTGGCAAACACTCCCTATTGAAAAGCCCAACTGGACACCTATTCGCTACAATGTTCTTGGCTGTTCTCCACCCATCACATCTCAAGATAGAATCTGCTCAAAGCAGTAACTCTATTCTTAGAGGCTTCCTGCAGTGAACCTTAACAAAACAATTGAAATCTATGAAAACAGGTAGACCAGTGAGAGGAAACAATGGGGGTAGGGGGTGAAAATCCCCCAGGAGCACTCTCAGAAGAGAGACAACACACAGGATGCTTACGCAGTGACCTGGACTTCCGCACAAGACGAGTCTTAAACGAAACCTACACTTCTCAGGGCCAGAGGTGGATGGACATTTTTCACTCCTTTTCTAACAATATACAACTCCCTGAATCATATCGATCTTTACACGATGCTTTTCCAAGTGCACTGAACCCAGCCCACAAATCCTATGAGAACAGAAAAAGTGCCTAAGCAGTTCATTCTCTGCTTCTGTTCCCAGTGCACAAGAAATGGGGAAAGAAAGTCAGGAATCTGCCTTGTCCTGGGGTCATGCCCTCTCCTGTTTCATTCCCCAAATCCAAACATCTCATTAACAGGTTTCTCATATCAAACTGATCACATCTACCCACCCCAAATCAAAGAGGAATAGACTTTTACTTCCCTGGGATTAGTGTACCCCAATCTGCACTTTATATGCAATCCCTGTCTCCCAAAGCCTCTTCTGAGCCTGCCTGGGGATAATGACTGCTATTATCTGGCTGGCTGGGATCACCACTGTCCACAGCACTAATCCCAGTGCTGACTACGAGCCACGATCTCCATATGGAGTGTGGGTGCTTGCATGTTGAGCAATCCAGTGTTCCTCTACTTCTGTACAGAGATGGGTCCTACAACCACGGATGGTATCACAGTGAGAAATGAAGGGCACAGGTTACCAGAGATGAGGAAGAAGCTGAGACATGAGACCAAACACTGATTTCAAATGTAGGTAAGGGGTATGGTTAAAGCAAATGTTCAACATTCATGGACTGAAACTTGTAACACTCAACCCCTACTACAGTGGTGCTCTTAATTCTTGCTGGTATTAAAAGAAATAGACAAGCTACTGAAGCTATCAGTAATTGTTTTCAATATACTATGAGAAATAAATACAACTTTTAGTGTGTTCTCAAAGGTGAGTTTATTGCATTTGTTGACTCTTGGAGCTATGATCTCAAAGACATTTTGATAGGCATCCCTGTAATGCATCACGATTCTCTCCTAGTTGGGATATTTCAGAAAGAATTTTCTGAGTTATCTATTACTTCAAACAAAACCCAAAAGCACAAAGAGCAGCATAGCACTGTGAAAGGAACCATCTCTACTCTGGAAAACACTGTTCTGCCCCAGGCCAGTCCACAGGGCCAGGTCTTAGATGCCAAAGTAGTGACACAAACATGCAAGAAGAAAGTGATTATCTCTTAAGGATGAGGAGTAGAGGACATCTGAGAAAATCAAGCAAGGTCAGAGTCACTAAGGCAGAGTGCCAGCACTGAACTGTGTGCATGGAACTTTGATAAATGGTACTTGAGACACTTGAACACCTGTACCTATGGTTAGTTGTGTCTTGTCCTTTCTTTAAATGATTTGTAGCAATCATCCCAACACTAATATCACCATGCTTCCCACGAATGAACTTGGATTTGGTGGTTAGTAAGTTCCATATTTGCTCAGATTTTCTGTGAAAAACTCATGTTGTACAAAGAGATCATTACAATATGGCTAAACTCATTACCCATGGTGATAAAGGACAATAATTAAATTTAAAAGTTAGTCATTTTATTAAAATGGGGCTAAAAATTCTTGTAAATAATATACTAAAGTAAATGTGCCTTGGATGAGTAAGGATTGTAAGGAAACGCAAGCACAGTATTCTTAATACATATTCTTTAGAGTGATATCATGGAGAAATGACATGTATGTAGAAAATGTAGATATTAAGTCAAATATATACCTAATTGCTCAGAAGTTCATTTGGTGGGAAAAAAATCCTGTAACAAACTCCAATACAATAAAGTATTTTTAAATACTTCTGCAGTATCAATAATTCTATATAAATAAAAATGTGTTATATAAGTATATTCACACATATTTAGGCAGACAACTTTCATGCAAAACTAAATTAAAACAGAGAATTGGTTTCTGTAATTACCCAATGGAATCAATATTTTAAGTAGATTCCAAGTTGTATCCATTTTTACAGGCAATTTCATTACAAGTTACTTTATGACACTTCATTATGTTTAAGGAAACAAAACATTAACAACTCAAGGTTGCCAACTTGATGCTAGAAATGTGAATTTCATAGGCATCACCTATTATGAGCTAACACCAGCAAGATCAGAAGTTAACCTTGGAAAATTTTCAAAAGAACAACTGAGATGGAGTTTCAAATCCATAATATGAAGCAAAATCTGTAGCATTCTGTATTATTCCAGCAGTCATTAGGTTCAACATCTGATAATACATCCTAAAATAAACCCCTTATTCACACACCAATAACTATGGACACAGCAACACCTTTATGCATAAGCAAGTGAGGCTGTTTAGGGCAGGACTAACATGGAAATGCAGTTAACTTCTAAATTATTACTATGATCATTGTTGTTATAGTATTATTGGTGACTGGTTTGCTTTTAATTGCAACTTATTCTTTAACTGAGAGTAATAATCTGTTCATCCTCAAAGAGGTTTACTGAGTAGAGACTAGAGGGCAGGGTTTAGCTCAGATAGAAGAATTCAAATGCTCGTTCTATCACAGTCAAGAATATTATAACATTAGCACTGTTTAGTTCTCCTTGCTGTCTAGGCTCAGATCTCATGGGGCCAGGTGGTGAAGGTGGGAACGTGGTTGTCATTAATGTACTTGTCCATAGCATTTCCAGAGAACTCCTGACCACTGAAAGTTGTGACCAGCGAACACCATAGCACATCTCTTCATCAGTAAGAAAATCCTCCTGTGTGTTTCAGTTAACTGCTTTTCTGATGCATTCTGTTTGTGTAAATTACATGATAATGTTAATTTCTCAGCATTCATCTTAGGAAGGCCATGGCACATTCTCAAGGGCAAAAGAAGAAAGAAGTACTGGAACCAAATTCAGTTCTCAAGAGGTAATGATGTAGGATAGATGGTCAGAAACAGAAATGTGACAGCAACTTATACCCTTAGCCAGAATAGGGCTTCATTTACAATTTATTATTTCTATTCACTGATTTTGATTCAAAAGTAATGAATCCATGTCTTTGAAAGAAAAGTTTGACAGTGACTTGTTTTGACAAAAGTATTCGAAATTTCCATGCTTTTAAAATTGGCTTATAATTTTTTAAATAATATTAAAAGCAGGGATAACCTGTCTCTCATTTAAAAGTTGTCAGTTGCATTAAGCACACGCACATGGTTATTCATGGGGCAGGACAGACTCAGGCAATATGCTCTGAATGCTGGATTGATGTGCCAAGCAAATCAGCATCATCTACAACATGATGACAAAAACTGACTTCTTTTTATTAAATTTATTGGGATGACACTGGTTAATAAAATTGTATAGGTTTCAGGTATATAATTATATAATATATCATCTGTATATATATTGTATATTTGCCACCCAAAGTCAAATGTCCTTCTGTTACCATATATCTAACCCCCTTTCCCCTTTCCCACATCCTGCCTTTCTTTCAGGTAATCGCTAAACTGTGTCTGTGTCTATGTGTTTTGTTTGTTTGTCTTGTTTGTTGCTTTCAGTTTTATATTTCACATATGTGTGGAATATACAAACTTAATGCAATCTTCATCAAAATCTTAAAGCCATTTTTTAAATAAATGGAACCCCGCCATCAAAAAAAAATAATCCAGCAGATTTGTATGGAACCACAGAAGTCCTGAAATAGCCAAAGCAATCCTAAAATAAAAAGAACAAGTGGGGAGGTGAGTGGTAGAGGAGGAAGGAGAGGCTCAAGTATGTGGTGATGAAAGGAGAACTGACTCTGGCCAGTGAGCACACAGTGTAACACATAGATGATGTACTATAGAACTGTACACTTGAAATCTATTTTTTTAATGATTTATTTTGATTGTTTTTGACAGAGAGAGAGAGAGACAGAAAGAAGTGAGAGGGCCCAGAACAGTCTCCAAAGTTGCACATCCTTGGTTTTTCCACATAGTTTCATTCCACAGGTGGGAGCGGGGTTGCACAGGGCAGGAACTGGGCCGGGGTCTCAACCCAGTGAGAACTGAACTGGGGGAACTACCCAGTTCACCGTAAGGGTCCGCACGGGCCGGGGCTGGGATTCGATCCCTGGTCCCTGGGCCTGCAAAGTGAGCGCTTAACCCACTGAGCCATCCCGGCTTCCCCTTGAAACCCATTAATATATAATTTTGCTAACAGATGTAACGCCCAACAAATTTAATAAGTAAAAGTTTTTAATTAAAAAGAACAAGGCTGAAGGTGTCATACTCTGACTTCAAATTATACTACAAAGTGACAATAATCACTGGCAGAAAAATAGACACACATAGACCAATGCAACAGAAGTGAGGACCAAAAAATGAACCCATATATATATATATATATAGTTTTAGAGAAAGGAGCCAAAAACATGCATTGGAGGAAAGAAGGCCTCTTCCATACATGGTGCTGAGAAAATTTGTAAAGCCTTGTGCAAAAGAATGAAACCAGACTACTGTCTGTCCCCATACACAAACTTTAACCCCAAATGGACCAAAGATCTAAATATAAGACCTGAAACAATAAATTGCATAGAAGAAAGCATAAGTACAAAACTTGTAGACCTTGAGTTCAGAGAGAATTTTATGAATTTGACCTCAAAAGCAAGAGAAGTAACAGAAAAAGTAAATGAATGGAATTATAGCAAACTAAAAAGCTTCTGCACAGCAAACAAACAAACAACAATAAAAATACACACACACAAAATCAACAAAACAAAGAGGTAATCAACCAAGTGGGAGAAAATATTTGCAAACAATACCTCCAATAAGGGGTTAATAACCAAATGAGATAAAGAACTCATATAACTCAGCAATTAAAACATGGGCAGAGGCCTGAACAGACACTTCTCCCAAAAAGACGTACAAGTGACCAACAGATATATGAAAAGATGCTCAACTTCACTAGTTATTAGGGAAATAAAAATTAAAACTACAATGAGATAACACCTCATATCTGTTAGAATGTCTATCACCAACAAAACAAGAAATAACAACTGCTGGAAAGGCTATGGAGCAAAAGGATCCCTCATACACTGCTAGGAATAAAAATTGGTACAAGTACTATAGAAAGCAGTATGGATGTTCCTCAGAAAACTTCATAATAGAATTACTGTATGACCTAGCAATCCCTTTCTGAGTATCTACCCCCAAAAATCTGAAAACATTTACCCATAAAGATATATATACACCTATGTTGCATCATTATTCACGGTGGCCAAGACATGAAAACAACCAAAGTGTCCTTTAATAGGTGATTAAATAAAGAAGATGTGATACATTTATACAGTGTAATAGTACTTGACCATAAGAAAAGATGAAATACTGCCATTTGTGAAAACATGGAAATTCTTGAGATTATCATTCTAAGGGAAATAAGTCAGACAGAAAAAGTCAAGAACCATATGAAACTATGTGACTTTTGCTTTGAAGGAAGTCCATGTTTGGCCACTGGAGTTGGGATCAGTCACAATGATCTCAGTTAAGGTGACATTTGGGATGATAAATGCATGTTACATTGATTTTATAATAAAGTATTATGTTTCTGTATCTGAGCACATATATTCAGTCTATTTTCTACCCTATAAATGAAGGTAAATTAAAAGTATGGTCATTATTTCCCATTCTAACATAACCATCTCTTTGAAGCAAATGCAAATGTGTTGAATTAAAATGAGGGCACCCTATGGAATAAAAAATATTTATTTTTATTTTAAATAATGAAAAAATTCCACCATACACTAACATAGAGACACTGTAATGAACTCCATTTCCCAACTTCAACAACTGCCAACATATGGCAACCTTATTTCATCTTTATTTCAGCCTCCTTGCTCCATCTTGGATGGTTTTGAAGCAAATACCAGATATATAATCACTACACTAATAACATTTAAATAGCGATAAAGACTCCCTAAGACTCATTAATAGTATATCTTTGATTATATCAATGATACATTATGGTGAGTTTGTTCAAATCAGGACCAAGGTGAGGTGCACACATTGCCTTTGCATGGCCTTTGTTCTTTTGTGATCTATGAGTTCCCCATTTTTCCTTTTCTTTTTTTTTTAAGTTTCTTTTTTTTTTAATATTTATTTATGTATTTTTATTGTTTTTTTGACACAGAGAGAGAGAGAGATACAGAGACAGAGACAGAGAGAACTGAACTGGGGGAGCTCCCAGTTCGGCATATGGTTCCACACGGGCCGGGGCCGGGATTCGATCCCTGGTCCCCAGTGCTGCAAAGTGAGCGCTTAACCCACTGAGCCATCCCGGCTTCCCCATTTTTTTTTCCCTTTCTTGAAGACCCTAACTTATTTGTCATCTTCTCTGCTACTAGATTTCCCAATGATTGACGATCACTGCCCAGATTCATTATTTTATTCATGAGTTTTAAAAGGCAATGATAATTCTAAGTTTATCTTTTCTTCATTAGTGATAAGCTGAATTTTCTCTAAAAAGATAACATTTCCATCAATTACTTTGTGCAGCCCAAGGTACAGTTTGCAAAGGAAAGGCAGAAAAAAAATGTGTGAGTCATTCCCCTTATTTGCCAGCTTTCAGAATACTGAGTTGACATGAAGACATAAAAATGGCCAACAAACACGTGAAAAAATGTGCAGCTTCACTAGCTATTAGGGAAATGCAAATAAAAACCACAATGAGATACCACCTCACACCCGTTAGAATAGCTATAATCAACAAGACAAGGGAGAGGCTGTGGAGAAAAAGGAACCCTCATACACTGCTGGTGGGAATGTAAACTGGTACAACCACTATGGAGGACAATATGGAGGTTCCATAGAAAACTGGGAATGGAGTTTCTATATGACTAAGCAATCTCTCTTCTGGGTATTTACCCTCCATATTTGAAAACCTTAGTCCACAAAGACATATGTACCCCAATGTTCATCACAGCACTGTTCATGGTGGCCAAATAATGGAAACAACCAAAGTGGTCTTGGATGGATCACTGGATAAAGAAGTTGTGTTACATTCACACAATGGAATACTACTCAGCAATAAGAAAAGATGAAATACTCTCATTTGCAACAAATGGATGGACCTTGAGATCATCATGCTAAGCGAAATAAGCCAGACAGAAAAACCAAGAACCATATAACTTCACTCATAAGTGAACTATAAAACTGAAAGTAACAGAAACAAAAGCTTATGAACAGTTAATAGTTTAGTGGTTAACTAAGGGTTTGGGGCTGGGGGGCGAGTGGGGGAAGAGGAAAGGGGATCAAAATATATGGTGACAGAAGGAGTACTGACTCTGGGTGGTGAGCACACAATGCAACATATAGATGAAGTACTATAGAATTGTACACCTAGAACCTATGTAATTTTTATTAACCAATGTCACCCCAATAATTTTAACAATAGAAAAAACAGAAGATTCAGTTGAGTTCCTAGTATTCTCCAAAAGTTACAAATTCTTTGGGATATCACAAATCTATAGAATTGCAACACACTTAATACGTCTCAATTATTTGTCCCATT
Source organism: Craseonycteris thonglongyai (assembly GCA_004027555.1). NCBI lineage: Eukaryota > Metazoa > Chordata > Mammalia > Chiroptera > Craseonycteridae > Craseonycteris > Craseonycteris thonglongyai. Next base: position 14,151 of record PVKE010022502.1, on the reverse strand, counting down.
TCTCACTAGCAGAAATCTTTGTTACTGGTGCAGCAAGATACTTCAGATCCATCTGAATATTTCCTGTCCCAGACAGGAGCCCTTTCTCCAAGAAGAATTCCTTCCTTTAAATGGAAAATGATATTAAGAGACCAAATCTGGATGCCTGGGATGTTCATCACTCTTAGGTTAGTTGCCAACCAGAGATAGAGGTAACAATAATGTCACGGAAGAAAGTGCCTGACACAACCAGCACCTCTTATGCTGTGTGAAAAGTGTGGAAAGTCTGCAGGGCACAATAATTTCTATCATCTGCAAACTATTGAAATAAAACTAAAATCTCAATCCAAAACATACAGTATAGTTGAACATCTCAGTATAGTTTGAATATCTTCCAAGGGGTATCCAACCTTTTGGCTTCCCTGGGACACACTGGAAGAAGAATTGTCTTGGGTCACACATAAAATACAATAACACTATGATACCTGATGAAAAAATACAATTCAAAGCTGTCCTGGGTCACATGCAGCCTGCGGGCTGTGGGTCGGGCAAGCTTGCCTTACACCAAGAAGCATAAGAGAAAGTAATTTATGTTAATTAAACTAAATTAGATGAAATAAATTTGTACAGCCCTAGCTATGCCTGACAGATCAGAGATGTTTTGTAATAGTTTATTCCCCTCTCATCTTTCTCTATATAAGGAATCTACTGAAGAAGCCACACAGAAAACAACATTTGAGATACTCCTCAACTCAACTCAATTTCACATTTAATCCTTATCCTTCTAATCAATTCTTTTTCTCTAAAATGAAAACAAATGGGCTTTGTGATTAAACTACAGTACCTTTATGTGCATATACACAGGCTGGCAGCAAAACAAGAATTTACTGCTAGTTTGTAACTTAAGACTACCTTGAAAATCACTAAATAATAATAATAATAATAATAATAAGAATAGAATAATAACAATGAGATGTTTCTTGGATGCTTGCTACATGTCAGGTGTCTACAAATAGCCACTTGCCCAATGTTAATTGAACTTCTTGCCTCAATTCTTTCCTTTTGTTCATAAATCATTGAGACAGCAGGAGAAGCCTTCGGCTCCTCCATTCTCTTCTCTGCATCAGTCTTGCTCTCAGAGCCCCTTCCCACTAAGCACACTTTGAGGAGCTGTCCAAATGCTGGAACTGGCTGCAGTCAATGCTTATGAAGCTCATTTGAAGTAGGTGGTGGTACTTGGGGATTAGAGGCTACAGAGAGATACGTTGAACAGATGGAGATCTCAGGGGAAGGAATTTGGTCACCTTGATTCAATGATCAGGAAAACAGATGATGAAAGAATAAGTTGACATAAAATCTTTACTGAATAAAATGGCAATTTAGACAATGGAGACATCTGGAGTTCTAGAAAATATCACTTCTAAGAATGTAAGCAATGTTCAAATGACACTGTTTCTCTTTTTGGATAAAATTAACCCAATTAACCAAACAAAATGAAATGAATTATGCTTATCCAAATGTAAACTGTTTTAAACGACTTCATAGGACTCACTGAATTTCATTTGTGTGTGGGCAAGGGGCTAACCAAGTGTGAAGCTGTGGAGGAAGTCCTCTGTTCAAGCAAGCCATGTCCCATGGCTTTGACACTGAACATATTCTACAGAGACTCTTTTAAGTTAGAATTAAAATGTAAAGAGTGCTAAAAAATTGTCATTGAACCTAATGGTTTACATTTATTTACTCTTTGTATTCTAAGACCACAATCTTCATAGAGCAGTTTAATACCTATATATTTTAAAATTTAAAACACAGGCACATGTAGTGAATTTCTGGTCCACTTTTCAGTTTTGGACCATCATTTCTGCCAAAAAATTGAGGCTAGCAGTAAAAAATTTTTTTTTAAGTTTTTGAGGGAAAAATCTTAATGGCTATTTAGAGATCATAAATGGTTGGCAAAAGATGCTCTTGAATCTTAACCAAAAGGAAAATGTTTTAAAATTATCTAAATGCTGCCAGATATATATATATATATATTTATATATATATATTTTATTTATTTATTTATTTATTTATTTAGACAGAGGAGAGAGAGAGAGAGATACAGAGACAGAGAAAGAACTGAACTAGGGGAGCTCCCAGTTCAGCATATGGTTCCGCACGGGCTGGGGCCGGGACTCGATCCTCCATCCCCAGTGCTGCAAAGTGAGCGCCCAACCCACTGAGCCATCCCGGCTTCCCCTGCCAGATATTTAAAGAGAAGATTTGTATGAAAATGCATTAAGATTCCATACCCATGCATTTTCACTAGACTCCAACCTCCCTGCACTTCTCTACTCCTGGCTTCCCTTTCAGCTCTTTTTTATTCTCACTCACACTGCAAGAATGCAGCTCTATAAACCAAAAGCAAATAAAAACTAACTGACAGAATCAATCACTGAATTCTTCAGTTATAAACAGTTCACCTACTGGGGTCTTCCTTAATCTAAGCCTTAAGTTAACTGAAGATGGAAAACAAAGCTATCTTAAATAAGACTAGTAGACTACAATAGCCAGTATGACCGCAGTATATTCCTTTTGCCCTGTCCATCTCTTTGACACTACTGTCAGCCCTGCTGTCCTGTACCCACTGTGTGAGTGAGCATAGTCAGACCCGGGGACTCAGCTGACATCCACACACTGATGGCCCCACATCGCCATCTGTAGCCTCTGTGTTTCTGTGAACAGACGTGTGCACTCAACCACTCAGTGGCTCTCTCTGCTTGAGGATCCAGTCATGCACCACTTAAAATGTTACAATATATTTCTCAACACCATCTTTCCTCCATTTTTCCTCCTTTTTTCTCTTACTCAAAAAATGGTACCATTGCTATCCAATATAATAATAAGCCAGACACTTAAAATTCACTATCATATAAGCCAGACACTTAAAGCTTTATTTTTATTTACCTTCTTCATCATCTTCTGCATTTACTTGGCTACCAAGCCCTATAAACTGGACTTTATCAGCATTGCCCAAACTCACTTCTTCATTCTCTCCATCATTTCCAAGCCTTAGGACAGGCTCTGGCCGATCCTCTTTCAGACCACTGCAATGGAGTCCTAAATTATTTCTCCCTCTTCAGTCTTTCCCAACAGCTACATGACCCTCCATGCTACTGCTATTTACCTTTCTACAATGAAAATCTTTCCATTGCTCCCCAACAGCCAGAACCATATGCAAGTTCTCATGGCCCAGCTCCAACACCCATGGCTCACTCAGGCAGCCAAAACTGGTGGTTTCCAGAAGACTGCATGTCATCTTGTAATCAGTTTCTCTGAACAGACTGTTCTCTATAAGAATGCCCACCCTCTCTTTATCAGACCAACATGTACTTGAACTTCAAGATTCAGATAAACCTCAAGATTCAGATAAACTATGACTCAGATATAGGGACATTTCCTTTCAGAAGCCTTCCTTTTCCCAACTCTGTTAGAAGTCCTGCCTGTTTCTTCCCTCAGCCTCCTGACAGATTTTATTTCTGTCACATGAAATGTCATGGCTGCATTGATTGTTCTGCTTCCTCAATTACGACGTCAAGGTGGAGACTGACTGTCTTTGATTCTGCAGTCCCTGTATCTAACACACTGATTTTCAAAACTGTGGTCCCATGTCCTCTTCCTTATCACACTATGAAAATTATTGCTACACCAAAGAACTTTTGTTTATGGGGCTATATATATATCAATGTTTATTTGCCATATGAAAACTTAAAACTGGGAATTGAAAAAATAATTTAAAAATAGTAACAAAACAAATTACATGTTAACAAATAATTTTGTTGAGAAGAGGCTGTATTTTGTAAAACAAAAATTGATTAGCAAGAGTAGCACTGCTTTACATTTTTGCAAATTGCATTAATGTCTGGACTTGTAGCAAAAAGAGCTAGATGCCCATTTCTACTTCTAAATTCAATCTTTTATGAGATACGTTGTTTTATTTGATATACAAGAGAGAGAGAGAAAAAATCCAGCTTCACAGAGATCTGTAGTTAGAAGGAGAGTTGTATTTTAATATAATAGTTTTTTCCAGATAACTGGATATTTTACTTTGAGAACACACCTCAACTCAACAGTAGTGTTTTCTTAAGTATGTGATGCAATGTGTAGTCTAAAACAATATCTATAAGTTTTCAGGCTATGTTATATTAAAATCCATTGTATTTTCAATGACTCTTTTGCCCACTCATCTGATAGCATTTTTTTTAGAAACATTGGCTCACTGAATTATGCAGAACTTCCAAATTTCAACACGTTCTATTATGCACTACAAAAATGACATTAATTAATATCACCACCAGTGTCATCAGAAAAACTCTTTAAATATTATGAAGTTGTCAAACGCACAGCGATAGATATAATTCTTCCAACATTTTAATTTTTACTTGAAAGCTTGAATTTTACCATTGACAATAAGTACTATCAACTGTTTTCCTTCAAGTGACAGCTTACTTGATTCATTTTTGAGAAAATACCTGAAAAATACCACATGAATAACCAGTTTGTCTGTTACTTGTTCTTTCAAGTTCAAATGGTATTTCAAGAAGAAAGCAGTTAGTTCATTTGGCATCTGACACAAGTGCTCCAGTTTTTTTCAAGACAAACATCTGCTTTACTATGAAGCAGAAACTTAAGTATACCTCACACTGTGCACACAGAATACTAAAGAGATGTGTACCCAGGATAAAGACTTAACAAAATTAGTTGGCTTTTTAGAAAACTGCTTCATTGCAAATATTCTTAAGTGCAATACATGTGGGCAAGTGGCCATGAAGGATTAGTACAATTCCGTGGTCCTATTTTGATTCCTGCTAAGGAAACAGCAGGTTTACTTACTATTGCTTTTACACTATCAGCGCTTAGGAGACCCTTGAGTCAAAGTTAGAATGAAAAACAGAAACTCTGGGCTAAACATTTCCATTCTGATCTGGGAATATACTATGCATGAAAAGGACTTAGTTATTCCACCAATTGTACCACCTTTAATTACAGTGGAATATAATATTTTTACTTCTTCTTATATAGACTTATCATTGATGCTGTTTTAATTATTCTGAAAAGCAATTTATCTCCACAACTGAGCTGCTATTGTGAACTTATAAAAGATGGGACAGACATAGATTAAAAGATTTACAAGAGTCATTCATCCAAATTGAGTCAGGAATACTAACAGATGAGCCTGGTGTATTTCAGGCGATTTGGCCCCTCCCCCTCACTGTGCCTACATTACTTCCTTTAATAGAGAGTGGACCACAAGATAGGTACATCTTCATGTTACATAAATTAGAAACTCAGGATTTTTGCCAGAAACTCTAAGGCAGGGGTGGCGAACCTTTTGGCGATTGAGTGCCAAAGTTTATGAAATAAGAGCATACTCGCTCGACTCACATGCCAACCCATTGAGTGATATAGAGATATCGATTATTTTTATGTCTATAAGAGGCATAGGATGTTTTTATAACAAAAAACAATAATTCCGCATGCCAAAATAATTGCTCTGCGTGCCACTTTGGGCACAAGTGCTCTAAGGTCTCTTTCTTTTACATCCTCCTCTCATTCCAAAGGTCTGTAACTCTGACCACAAATATGAATTTAGCTTCTTCTGTCAGTGGAGCAACATGATGTATATGTATGTGTAAAGAGAAGCATGACATTTGTTTATCACAACAGGCTGAGGTGGTTAACTTCATAATTCTGCTAAATTGTGTAAAAAGAAAATAGTTGTGTAAATTAACTTGGTTGGGGTATCCCCTCTTTCAGAAAGGTATACATTTTCTTGTACTCTTATGAAGAGACAAGTATCATCTTGGAAAAGTTCAACAAGAAAATTTTTAAAAATAATTTTATTTTATTTATTTATTTTTGAGAGAGAGAGAGAGAGAGAGAGAGAGAGAGAGAGAGAGAGAGAGAGAGAGAGAGAGAGAGAGAGAGAGAGAGAGAGAGAGAACTGAACTGGGGGAGCTCCACAGTTCAGCATATGGGTCCACATGGGCCGGGGCCGGGACCCGATCCCCAGTCCCCAGTGCTGCGAAGTGAGGGCCCAACCCACCGAGCCATCCCGGCCTCCCTAACAAGAAAATTTTAAAGCAGCAATAATTCCTGAGGAAACTGTAAGTACAGTAGACTCTCCTTCGTTAACTGGAACCCAAGAAACCAACAAAATCTCAAGCAACTGGCAAAGAAATGTTTGGCGGTTAACTGAGAGTCTGCCGTAGATTTGGTACAGTGTGTTTAAGGTGCCCTTGTCTCAGGATTGTCAAATTGTGCAAACTACACAGATGTGGGTGATCAGTCTTCCACTCTAGGAGAAGACATGAGGAGAACTGTCAGTACCACAGGGTCGCAAATACATGAGTAGACTCAATCATTGGCCTGACGGAAGCATGTACCCTTCCATGCTGAAAGCAAGTGGAGAGGCTTTTCGGCTTCTTTATGTTCCTACTCCATCTCTAATACTCCTCACATGGATTCTTAAAAAAGTTACTTTGATCCTTGCTGATCTGCGGAGGCAGAGAACCCTATAAAATTACTTTTATTACAATTACCTTCATACAGCCAAATATTTTCAATAACACACAATCCTAAACTTATAATAGGCATCAAGACAAAGTACTACAAAAGCTTTTTAAGTTTAAATAGACACTTATAAACAATTGGTGATGCCAAAAAAAAAAAGGTCAGAGAGAGCATGCATCACTGTTGAGGGTTCAATTGACAAAGAAATCATGAAACTGACATTTTGAACTGAGAAGACATTTCAATATTTATTCTTTTAGGCTCAGGGACAATTGACTCAAAATAACAATTATATCCAAATGATCAAGACCTTCAAGTAAGAATTACCTTCAAAAGAGTCTGTCAATCCATGATGATAACTTACATTTATGGGGAGCTGTGTATATGTCAAGTACATTATGAGTGCTATATTTGGATTTTTACCATTGGATCTTCATGATAACTGTATGAAGTAGATACTGTTAGATTCCTATCATCCAGATGATCATTTAGCTAATGTGTATAAAGTGACTGACATGGTGGGTGGTAGGTGGAGTTGGTTTCCGAGCCCAGGGTTGCTAGCTCTAGAAGGCACACCTTCAATTGTCCTGCTGTCCTTCCAGAATCTCTACAATTCTATACTGCATCATTACATATTTAGACCAAAGTATCTAATAAGCACTGCTACCTATAAGGCACTGCAAGATGCTGACATTCTAGCAAATAAGAAATTGTTCTTATTTTTTCACAAGCACCCAGTGTCATTGGCACATCATTTCTTAGAGTTGGTGTGGTAGACATTTATTGCCATTTCTGTTTCCCAGAAGGAAAACCAAACCTGAGATGGTCCAGGATTTCATACTCAGAGACAGAATTATTACCCATTAATTCATCCCAGTGTCTTATCCACTTGAGATCATAAAGGTGAGTTCTATCCCCCAAATCTGCTTCAACCATTTAATAGAGGTATCATACTTTTAAAAATGTAAATAAGAATTAGTTAAAATATAAAAACAAAACAAAACAAAACAAAAAAACAGAAAAAAGAAAAAACGAAAAGGCAAACCAATGAAGCCTAGCTTAGTAATATGGCACATTAAGCCCATGGGTACTATGACTTTACCATCAATTGTAATTCAGAAGTCCAGTGACACTATGAACACTACTCGTAATACAGAGGTAAAACATGGACCATCACAATACACCGAAATTACATAATACCATAGCTACATCTAGACAAAATAAATCATCACAGCTAATATGCTAGATCAGGGGTTAGCAAACTTTTAATTAAAATGCCTGAGAGTTTTTATTTTATAACCTCTGTTGAAATTACTCAATTCTGCCATTTTAGCACAAAATCAGTCATGAAAAGTGTAGAATCAAATGATCATGAGTGTTCCAATAAAACTTTATTGACAAGCACTGGGAGTGGGCAACTTTTACCTGAAAGTCGTGGTTTGCTGAAACCTGTGTGATACTGTGGGAGTATGGGAGAATTTAAAGACATTTACACTATTGTTTTTACTAACATTTTATAACATCGTTTAATGTTTAAAAAAAGAAAAATGTAAGCAGCTCAGAAATCAAGCTATACATTTGCTAATTTGAATTCAAATCAGTAAGCTTTTTTTTTTAACTCAATTCACGTTTACCCCTGTGAAACAGCTTGCAGTTTCTCGGTTGGACTTTAGGGCAAGGAGTCTTTCTCAAGTATTTAGCCAGACAGCAAAACTCTCATTACTTTTGGCTGAAAAATTCAAAATTCATGACCTGACCCACAGGCAGCCAATCAACAGCATTTACAGACTGATCAAAAGTGTTCCGCCATTTCTAAGTATAGTGGAAATTCATACTTGTAGGAATTTCCCTATCATCACGAAGCTTAGAATTTAACAGATGAGACAACTTTACTATCTTTATTTATGCAGTGAAACACTTGGCATAAAAAGTATAGACATCCATAGACATGTCCAGAATGAAGAAACAAAAAAGTACATCAGTCTGCATAGGGTGGAATTACTCAGGTATGTAAAATGCTCTAGTATAGGTTAGTAATTACTCTAGTGTATTCTAGTGTATTCTGTTAGTAATTACTTCTAGTATACATGCACTGATCATAAGTAGAAGAGGACTCAATTTTAGTTTATGTAGGTGTATTTCTACCTAATATGATTATTCATTGAATTTACAATATTTTCAAAGTAAATGGACAGTCATTTTGTTAAAATTCATTTTCCAAGCTTCAATTTAATTGTTATGATGGTAGAGAAACTGAAGTATACTAGTATTATACCACAAAAGCAAAGAGAACATTGTGCCATTATTCCACAGAGAATGAGGAAGCTAGAATTTCTCTAATTGCAAAATAATTTTTAAGAAATCAAAGTAAATTGCAAGGCACAAAGTATGTTGTTGAAGGAAATTATGTTAAAAAGGGAGGCAGTAGCTAGGTCAAAGGGGATGCCATCCTGAAATGCTTACCATTCATGTACAGGTGACTGGAAGAGTGATTCAGTGAACAACGCCTCGTTGGAGATAGTGCTGGGGAGGCAGTGATGAGTAAACGTGAGCATAAGGAACAGGCTGCTTCGGTAACCAAGTCCGTAGAGAATAAAGGCCTGAAATAAGGCACTGATATAAGAATGCAGAAAGGAAAGTAGCATTAGGAATATTTAAAGGCTAAAATCCGCAGGTCTCGGTAACTGATGGTATGTGGGAGGTCAGGAAGAAAGAGGAAGCAACCAGAAATTACATGGTTTTGTGAAACTCAAATGGATCAGGGGAGGGAGATATATCTATTTGTGATATATTTGGAGCATCCATGTGGAGAAAAGGCCAGATAGCTGAATCATTATTTAAAAGTGCTGGAACGTTAACATTTATTGAATGTATTTCCGCTACCAGGAACTGTGCTAAATTCTTTACATGTATAACCTCACTGAATCCTCACAACAGTGCAACTCGTATATATATTCTATAAGGGAATTAAAGTGTAATGAGTTTAGCAACTTTCCAAAGCATGCGCAATTAAATAAGTGCTAAAGCATGGACTATAACCCATAATTCATATTCTTAAATTGTTTCTTAATGATTATCTGATCTTATGACAACAAAACAGCTCAATCTGAAGAATACTAAAAAAGTGATTGCTTTTGCCAATGCCAGCCCAGCAGGAGTATTGTTTGGGTTCTGACATGTGTGTTATCAACAAATGCCTTGATAAAGAGAATTACACTTATACTCCATTCAGACCTCAAGACATACACGTACTTCTGTAAATCAGAGAGTGTTATAAGAACAAGAACGTATTCCTAAATCAATGTTCTTGCCATCAATATTGTCCCAGCATCTACCACATGGCCGACGAGGGCAAGACTTCTGGCTCTGACCAATATTGATTTGGGTAGAGAAGAAAGGGGAAGTTTGGTGGGTTTTCAACCATATTTGAAAGTATCAGAGATAGCACATCTGGCTTCCTTGAATATCAACAAAGGGCCAAAATATACCCATTCATAAAAAGGAGTTTGTTTCCTGACCTCCTGTAGTAAAAGCCCCTGGATTTTGACAAGCTCCACAGCTTGGCAGTTGCTTGATTCAGTGCTGCAAAGATCTAGAATGCTGCTGGTGTGCACCCTGGGGCCTCACACGTATGTTTTAGAATCAGTAGAATCCAAGTGGAAAGAGGAGGCCCCCCACAAGGCCCTGTAGCAGCCCTGGGTCAGACACAGATTTCCTGATCTAGTTCTAGAAACAGCTTGGACAATTTGCTCCAAACGACAGGGATCCTATTAAATCGCCTACATCCTACACACCACTGGTGTAGTGAGATACGGGATGTGAAGTACTAAACACTGAGTCTGACACAACAAACGCCCATATGCAGGGTCTGGCAGAAGTATTGCCCCTTCTTTAGGAGCTAGTAATGCTCTGCATTACTTCTGCTGGGCCCTATATATTTACATTAGCTATTATAAGTTGTAGTAGTATAATTTAATAGCAATCACAGAGCTAAATAGCATTTGCCTAATTGTTGAAATGGCCAATCCTTAGTGACCCATTATACATTTAAAAAATAAAGTGGAAAATATCAAGTTCAAAATAAGTAAAAAATATCTAATTTTGTTCATATGATCTGTATTAAAAATAATATAAAGTATTAATCTTTCAAATAAAAATATGAACAAGATATTAAAATTTTAAATAGTAAAACGTATACTTAATTATACTTTAGAAAACACTTTATTTTCCCATCATAATCAAGTATGCATAGAAATTACTTGTGTACTGTTTGATGATCACTGAAGAGAACTGCTTCACATATTTAGTATTTCTGGCAAATACCTGAGTGAGGATACCTTCTATACAGCTAAATACATTAAAGTCATTACATCTTCCTTATTAAAGCATGTGAGGTATCACTGACATTGTAACTCAGCAATATTTCCCACATTCCACAGAGGAAGTAAGAGATTGAAAAGCAGAGAATAACTTTACAAGTCTCCATTGACTCCAAGTGCTAATCTAGGAATAATACATGTATCAATAAAGAGCTGTCAAGCTTTAATTAAAATAAATTAATCTAGTGGTGATACAACCAAACCTAGTTTCACTTTAATTTCTCTTGAAATATTTTTATAATCTTTTAAGTGTTATCTGCTCTCTATCTACCCTGGAATGTACTCATATTTAAGAAACCAAGGTAAAAGGAATATGAGATTAAATAAAGTACAATCATGTTTATGAATTTTCTTACATATCTATTCATCAATAGATAGTTTTTCCAGGCTAGAATAAATTCATTTGAATGGTCATCATAAATGCCACTCTTGTATATGTTAATTTAGCTCTAAATGAAATGTATGATTTGTACAAAGTATATAATACTTTAAATCATGAAAATTCTTAACTCTTAATATATATGCAAACAATACATTTATATTGCTCAGTGTGCTTACCGGTAATTGAATCACAGAATTGGACAAGTACTCGTTTACCATGTCTGTTCTAAGAACTGTATACACCGTGTTTTCTAAGAAGTAGGCATAATGACATGGCACAGAATTTGGGCTTTCAACACTTTTCCATAAACTGAGTACTCCTTTAATTGGATCACTTGAAAAAAATAACTAATATTTCACAATACATAATTCTCATATTGTAATAATTTATGGAGATCCTTGCTTAAATTTGTTATTCTCAACTCTATTTTAGTTGGGTATAAATACAACAAAAATAAAATTTAAAAATACATACAACCTCTCCATAAAATCATTCCTTGCCATAAAAGTTTCAAAAAGGAAATTTATTAACAGAGAAAAAAATACATTCAAATAAATTTAGAGGGCTACCACTTTTCTTTATTTTCACTATATTCAAGGAGACTACCACTTTGGCCCTATATATAAGGAGACTTCACAGTTCTTATGATTTCCAACATGAATTACGTAAGACTGTTTTCTCCTTAAATTATGTCTGTTCATACACTTGACAGTAAAAGCTCTGGAAATCACATAATAGAAAATTCACAGAAGAAATGAACACTCAAATTTCCCATATCTGTACAGACAAAACTCTTTAAGATTTGGGATTAAGCATTTGGAAATGTCAAGAGCATTTAAAACATGTTCATTGTTGATAACTCTCTGTAATGTGGAAAGGTCCTGATTTGCTCACAGTGAAATCAGGGCTCACAGCACAGGGAAAGGTGCTGATTTACACCTGAGAAAGTGGGAGCCAAACAGATGAGAGCAACACCGTTTCATTTTCATAATCCAGGTTTAATTTTAATACAACTTTTAATATTACTTTAAACAGTTTTTGATTGGGTGCTACCTTTGTCTCTGAAGAAATGACACATTCATTAATTGCCAGTGGCTGATTAACATGATTTGAACTATGTAAGCTAAGAAAACAGGACAAGGTTTTCAGGTTTAAAAGAACAGAACACTCCGGGTCACAGTCATTGAACAACATGGCTCACTAACCTGAAGGCTGCACACACTATATCTCCAACCCTCTCCCTGGAATCATAACATGAGTACAGCAGAGCTTGTAAGTCTTCCCCCTCCCCATCAAAACCTAATGCTATCACAAGTCTCCTGTGAATGTATTTTAGTGCCGAGTTCCTATTGCCCTGTTTAAAAGCCCTGCTGATCCTGGAACAGTTGGAACAAAGCTTTCAGAAGCATCCACTGCTCTTGCTATGGTAAGTGCCAAACACACACACACACAATGTCCTTTTATTTATGAAATACACACAGACCCGAGCAAGTGCTCAGAACACAGCACAAATGCCAGCCCTTTCCCACAGGCAGCAGGAAGGATGTGGTTGGAAGGACACGGTTGCTTCCTCTGAATGTTGACCTGTTCATCAAAGACCTCTTGTTTCTACGCTGAATTGCGACACTACTACTTACATTTAAGATACATAACTGTGCCAACCCCAAGTCCCACTTTTGCTTCACTAGAATTGTCATTTATGTAGATAACACAGTATTTTCCCCCTTACCTTCAATGGAAACATGCTAAAGGTGTGTTCACAATCAAAAGACATTTCTGTGAGCTGTTGACTCAATAATGCCTTAGGTATACAGGTCAGCTGTGACAACACTGTACTAGAATCGCCAGATGAAATGGTTAGAATTACTCAGTGGCTTCATTCAATCAGATTACTTTGAGTCTAATCCAGGGATAAATATACAGAAAGCTCCAAACAGTGGAAACTGCAAACACTGTAGAACTCTCCCTGAAACTGGTCTGTCACTGCCAGGGAAACAAATATTTGCTAAAATATACAGCTTTATCTTGGTCCTATCTGAACACAGAGGAGGGCTAAATAATCACAAGCTACTGTGTAAAGTGGAGAAGTGTAACATGCAGTGCAAGGGACTGATTCCATCCCTCCAAACAACTATCGACTTGGAACAAGCAATCCATTAGCTGTGAAGGCTAATTCAGCATGCCCGCACTCCTGGAACTCCCCTTCTTCACCATTCTCTCCAGAAATGCTCGCGCTCTCTCTATCTGCCCTCTTTCCATTTTCCCCATTATTCTTCAGTCACCCTCCTTTCCTAGCATGTTCATCAGGTCATCTATTTTATGGGGTCTAGTACCTTGTACCTCCCTGGAGCCCCAGCTAATCCAGTATGTTTAAACCCCTAAGAAACGTGATGTTTTTTCAGCTCAGCAGATTAAGTCTTTTGTGACTTAAATTTACCTTAGAACAAGATGCACTGTTAGTTGCCTAATGCTTCTCGAACCTTGCATATAAGTCTAGTCTCTTTCATGACCCCATGAGAATATCCAGCTCAGGAAAACCTGTAGGTAAACTGCTAGAAGTGGTTACTTAGATTTACTAAAAGTTGATACTTGTGTTTTCTCCAACCACTTCTTTTTTCTAATCAGTATTGTTACTGTGTGGTGGATGAAGTGACTTAGAACTATTGAAGCAGGCATCAAGAAAAAAAAATGAAAATTTGGTCACAAGATTTTATTGGCAACAAACACCAAATGATAAATACCATCTGTGAGAAAGTGTAGACAATTCTATCTACGAGGTGGAAAATTATTACCACCCCAGTATATTAAATAAGCACCTACCTTTCCTTCCTTAAGTAGAAATAAATAGCTCTTGACCAA
>PVKE010022501.1:0-25511 GCA_004027555.1 Craseonycteris thonglongyai | reverse complement strand
CTGTGTGCCTCCCTGGGCTGTGTGGCTCTGGGCTGTGTGTCTCTAGGCTGTGTGGCTCCGGGCTGTGTGTCTCTGGGCTGTGTGTCTCTGGGCTGTGTAGCTCCCGGCTGTGCCTCTGGGCTGTGTGCCTCCCTGGGCTGTGTGGCTCCGGGCTGTGTGTCTCTGGGCTGTGTGTCCCTGGGCTGTGTGTCTCTGGGCTGTGTGCCTCCCGCTGTGTCTCCGGGCTGTGTGTCTCTCTGGGCTGTGTGGCTCTGGGCTGTGTGGCTCCGGCCTTTCCCAGGGGTCCGGCCGGGCAGTGGGTGTCACGCAGTAGGCTCTCGGTGCCTGCAGCTGATGGCTGAGTGGCAGCTCGGCTCTTACATAATTGGTTTCTCTCCTCCTTTCTCTTTCCAGAGCCAGATTTCACACTGAGCAGCTGCAGACAGAGAAATCAGAGAAAGCACAACCCAGCCCCAGATTCCGAGGGGCCTGCTGGGGACTCTCTCCTCCTGCTTGGGAGGGAAGACCCCTGAGGCTGCTGTCTCAGGCGGGTCCTGGCCGCCATGGGCCTTCCAGCCACTGCCTCCCAGCTGCCCTCCGCAGGGCCAGGCAGATAAGGGCAGCGCTGCCCGAGGAACACCTGCTGCCTCCGCCGGGCCCTGCTCTGCGGCCAGCCCTTTCCCTCCTCTGGGCCACCTGTTCCGACCCGAGGCCATGTAGGTCCCGCTCGGGCCTCTGTGGATACACAGCGTCGGGGACTCTGCCTCTGCTCTCTGGGGGACCCAGTGCACCACCATGCCCCAGGGACTCGCCTGGCTCCGCTGTGAGTACTGGGGGGGTCTGTGGGGACCGCCCTGGGGAGACCTTGGCCTAGGGCCAGGCTCTGCTGTAACCATGGCAACTGGGCCATTCTTGTTGGTGAGAAGTTGAGATGCTTCCCAGCTTGGTGCAGGAGCCCTTGGGGATTCCGTGCCCGCCCTCTGCCCTGTCTCCAGCTGCCCCCAGCTCAGGCAGGCATGCTGGCTATGAGTCATCTTAGTCTGAGTGGGTGCAGTCCATGGGGGGTCATGGGGACAGGGCAGGCGCTGGGGTTAGGTGGCTGCACTACCATCTCAGAATCATCAGTGCTAGGAAGAAAGGTGGGGACAGAGGTGGCACAGAGAGGATTTCTGGCCTCCCTGGGTGTGGCCACCTGGTGGTGGTGGGGCTTGTGAACATGTCTGGGCCCCAAGACCCACGGGAGACGCGCAGCCAGATGCCTGGAGAAGGCAGCCTGCTCCCTCTGCCCCTCCATCTATAAAGAACAAAATTGAGAGGCAAGAAGAGAACAGTGTTGCTGATAAAAAGAAGCTGAAGTTGAAATGAGGGCAGACAAAAATAAAGAACCTAGAAGCCTCTCAAGGCTGCTGGTGGGAGACCAGACCAAGATCCCTTTAGATTCTGAGATTCAATTCAATTGACTCAAATTCAACACGTTTCTGATGCTTCCCACGTGCCCACTGGAGCGTTACTGCTGTGGCAACAAGGACCTGGGCCGTGTTGGGCTTTGCTCTTCAATGCCTGGCACAGAGTTAGGCGCCAGGAACTCTGCCTAATGGATGAGGCTGGGGCTTGACCCTGCAAGGAGTTTGCAGAGGAGTTGGGTCCAGCCTGGCCCTTGTGGAGGGATCTTGGGCATTCAGAACGGGCAGAAGGACACTGACCCAGTGTTGGGGAAGCTTCCAAGTCTTGAGGAGCAGGAGGAGCAACATGGGTGAAGTGCCACTTGAAATAGCCCTGAAGGTGGGTGCTACTCACACAGGTAGCCATGGGGAGGTGAGGACAGTGTTCCAAGTAGAAGGACCAGCATGAACAAGGGCTCAGCGCTGAGACAGTAAGAGGCCAAGTTGGGCCCAGATGGCTGAGGGCTTAGAGTAACCCAGTTCATGAGATAATGAGGGGCCCTGGAAGGCTTGTGATCAGATTTGGGGGTGGGGCTGTGATTGGCAGTGACTCTGCTTTGGGAAGGTCAGCCTTGTGGTACTTGCAGGAGCTGCAACCTTCAAGACGGAGTACGGAGTAATGAGGGCCAGTTCTGTAGATGAAAGTGAGGACGAGAAGGCGTGGTAGAGGGCACAAAGCTGGCAGATGGCAGGACCGGGCGAGGACTGGCCGTGGGCTGAGTGACAGGGAGAGGCTGCGGACCAGGGCTTGCGGAGGGGCTGAGGATTCGCGAAGGATTGGTAGCTCTAACAGTTTACCACAAACATGGTGCCTTAAAATAGCAGCAATTTATTCTGTCCCAGTGCTGGAGGCCAGCAATCTGAAGTCAGGGTGTGGCAGGGCCACAGTCCCTCCGAAGGCTCACGGGAAGCATCCTTTCTGCCTCCTCCAGCATCTAGTGGCTCCTGGTGATCCTTGGCTTGTGACAGCATCGCTCCAGCCTCCGCCTCCGTCTTCACACGGCCTTGCCCTCTGTGTGTCTGTCGGTGTCCCCTTCTTACAAGGACACTAGCCTAAGGGTGGGCCTGCATTCTATCCACAAAGATTCCATTTCCAAATAAGGTCCCCTCCGAGGTTCTGGGTGAACAAGAATATTTTTTGGGGGGATGCTATTCAACCCCCTACACCAGCTGGGGTGGGCGTGGTGGACAAGCCCCAGTTATCACTGCACAAACGGCTGCCTCCAGGAGAGGTGCAGCCCCCCACTCCCCTTGGCCCCGGAGAACCAGGAGGAGAGCTCCTTCTTCATGTCGCTCTTTCTTCAGCCTCCTTTTCCGTCTTGCCGGCTTCCTACCTCTGGAGGGCGCTGGGGGTGGGCAAGGCAAGCCTCCTGACCAGGGTCAGGTTTGCACTGCTGTGGGGCTCCTGGGATACAGAGTGGCCATGAGGTTACAGTCGTGTTGTCCCTGACTAGCCACCTGTTTGCTGGCCTGTCTCTCAGGGTGGAGGTGGCAGAAAGGAAGCTTAAAATTGGAAATGAGCCACGGATTTGGAGGAAGTCTGTCTGGGGGAAGGCAGATCATCTGGGGACGTGCCAGGCTGGGAGGCACGGTGGCTCTGTAAGACTCAGTCCTGGTTATGAGCCCCCAGTGGGCAGGCCCCTGAGGCTCTGGCCCGGGGCAGGACTTGGGCATGGGGGGCGGGGGCAGCCAGGGGTGACTCCCATGGGGGAAAGAAGACCCAGTGTGGACAGAGATCCTGATTTTTAAGGAAAAGGTATAAATTCACATATTTATGTGAAATCTCTGT
This sequence comes from Craseonycteris thonglongyai, assembly GCA_004027555.1. Taxonomy (NCBI): domain Eukaryota; kingdom Metazoa; phylum Chordata; class Mammalia; order Chiroptera; family Craseonycteridae; genus Craseonycteris; species Craseonycteris thonglongyai. The sequence goes on along the minus strand of PVKE010022501.1, from coordinate 22,301 downwards.
GAACCAGCTGTGGCCCTTGGAATACCCGTTTGCAATGGTCACTCGAGGCCAGTGGCTCTCAAAGTGTGGCTCCCAGACCAGCAGCAGCATCACTTGGGTGCTTGCTACAATTCTTTGGCAAATTCTCTGGCCTCACCCTGGACCTACTGAATCAGACACTCTGGAATGGGGCCCAACCAGCTCTCCAGGAGATTCAGTTGCATGCTCCCTACCATTCTTCCTGCTTGAGGTGAACCCCCAAAAGTGCTCAGTAATCAAGCCTGGGTTGTGGTTACAGCATTGTGTACTCATATATACTAGGGGGTAAGCTGTCTAGTCAAGATAATGAGTGAATTGAATCAATGGTACTAGAAACAGCCATCGATGGGGGCTGGTGTTGGTGGGGAAGACCCTGGGGAGGGAAGGAGTCTTGGTGAGACCTTGAAAGAAGTCTGCAGTGTAAGGCTATGCAGGGCAGGAGCAAAGTATGAACAAAACCCAAGGCAAGAATGATCTTGACCTGCGGGGCTGCCAAGCTGAGAGGGTTTAGACACAAGGCTTCAGAAAGCAAGCTGGTTCAGTTTGTGTTTATCTGTTCCTTTGTCGAAATACTGGGTTGAGCACATGGAAAGAAAGAGAGAGAGGGAGAGAGAGAGGAAGTGCAAGATGGGTTGCAAATGTGCAATCTTGTAAAAAAAATGTGGTTTGTCAGAGTTCTGTGAGAGGAAGGGCTGGTGGGCTGCAGTTCTTAAGGGGCACAGAGCTTGAGTAAACCTGAGGGTGCTCCCACTGAGGGGCCGGAGCAAAGGCATGGCAGCAGGGCTGAGAAGGACGTGAGGAAGTGCGGGGAGCAGGCCCAGGCTAGTGAGGGTTTAAGAACAAGTCTTCCTAAGAGCCAGGGAGGTGAGTAGGGAAAGTCTAGTCAGTAATTCCTACTCATAACCAGGGGTGGATCAAGGTGGTGACTCAGCCTGCCTGGATGATTATTTGGAGAAAAGGAAGGAAGGAAGGAAGGGAGGGAGGGAGGGAGGGATGGGGAGATAGGGGAGAGGAAAGAAGGAAATACAAAAAGAAGAAAAAAATATGATCACTTTTGACTATGACAATATATATTGATTATAGAATATAAACTATGTCCTACAAAATATAAGGAACACAAAACCCTCCCATAGAGATTTGGTACAGTTCTTTCCATCAAATGTCCTGTGCACACACATGTGTAATTAACAAAATTGAAGTCATGATACATATCCAGATATGGAGTGTTGAGTCATACTTTTAAAAAACTTAAGCATATCATAAGTATTTTTCTTATCACATAAGCATGTCATAAAACATTCTAGTGACAATGTGATTTAAAAAAAAGATTTATTTTATTGTTTAAAGAGAAGGTGAGAGAGAAAGAGAAAAGGGAGGGCCCAGCGCAGTCTCGGTAGTTGTACATTAGTTGTGACATGGTTCCATTCCACACAGGTGGATGTGGGGCTGCACAGGGTGGGAACTGAACTGGGAGCCTCCTGCATAGGAGGCGAGAACCTTTACTGCTGACCCATCTCAGTGGTTATCAGTTGCTCTGCAGTTCAGCATATGGATTTTCACAGGTCAGGGCCCGGAATCAATTCCAGACCTTGCAATTGCGAGGCAAATGATCAACCACTGAACTATCCTGGCATCCTGACACTATGAATTTAATTGGCTACATTCATGATGCTGAACTAAATTTAGGCCATTTACAGATTTTCACTATTGTGAAAGAATGCTGCAATGGAAGTCTTTGTCCATAAACCTTTTGGTTATGTGTTTTTTTTGTTTTCCTTCAGGTTTATTCCTAGAAATTAGTTTAATGTGTCAAAGGGTGTGGACATTTTGAAAGCTTACTGTGCCAAAGGGGTGTGGCCATTAGTAAGTCCATTAATAACAAAACTTGCCAAATTACTTTCCAGGATGAGAGCATCTTCCTCATTACTTTCTCAGCACTGTTACTAAAATAAAACAAACAAAAAAACTAGTTTCCATTTTTATAGGTGAAATGTAGCATCTGATTATTTTAATATAAATTTATTAGTGAGGTCGTTTTTTTGTTACATCTCTTGCCCACTTACATTTTGTTCTTTCTGCTCTGATCAGCTTAACCCTTGTTCATAATAGTTGCAAGTTGTCTCAGAGATTTTCTTTTGTACATCTATTCAGTCACGGGAAGTGACACAGGCTATTTTTGGAGTAACAGTGACTCCCAGTGGTAAAGGCTGGTAGCATTCGGAAGGCGGCTGCTCATGTGTCTACAAACCACTGGGTATGTCTAACTGCCAAGGTCAGACAGAGCAGGCAAGAAAATGGCTTCAGTCACCCAAGAGTCATTTGCAGAGTTGAAACTAGAATCCACATCTCCTGACTCCCCAGATGAAAAAATACAGCCATAGGCTGTAAAAACGTGTTAGTCCTGGAAGGGGGGTTGAGGTTCCCCTGGAAGTGCTTGTCTAAGGTGACCAGATCTTAACATTGGTAAAGCGGGACACCATTGACCGAGGCGGAGGGGGTTCTTGATTAAAAATTTGGTCTATCTCCCGCCGTTCCCTAGCTTGTCGTGCATTCTTTCCAAAAATCAGGACTTTTTTAAAATGCCGCGGGACACGGGACAAATTGTTAAAAATCGGGACTGTCCCGCCAAAAGCGGGACGTCTGGTCACCTTATGCTTGTCTCATGGGGCAGGAGTGTTGAGGGGAGACGAGAGCCACCCCAGGGGGCAGCTTCTGGGAGGCTCTGCTGGTCAGGAGTGATGGGCCGGGTGGCTCATGCTTGCCTGGCCTTGCTGTCCTGGAGCCCAGACCACAGGAAAAGTGTCCTGGTAGTGGGAAGGTCTCCTGGGAGCTCTGTGCCCCCCCCCCCATGAGGACTCGTGACCAAAAGAAGGGAGGACAGCTGTGCACAGCTTTGCACACTGGGTGGAAGTGGTGCTGGTTGCTCATGTGTTCCTGTTGGGCATGGTCCACAGATCTCGGGATCCTCCTTGGTATGGCCTGGGGGAACCAGGGTTTGGAGATGTGGCCTTTGACCCAGAGCGAGGAGTGCTCCATCACCGGGTTTCTGCGGGACAAGCTACAGTACAGGAACCGCCTCCAGTACATGGTAACCACGTGGACACCCGCTGGATCCCTCTTCCCAAGCCCCTGGGCTCATGGGGCATAGGGTTCTGGATGTTCAGTGTCCCTCTTTGGACCTGGGTCAGTCCTGAGCCTACACGGCCCCTTTCTTGGTCTTTCTCCACCATATACCCCAATGTGCCTGGTCTGCACGTGCTGTCCCCTTTTCCTTCTGCCGGCCATCCTGGGGGGACCTCCACCCCTACAACTAGGTCTGACCTTTGACCCCACCTGCAGGTGACACTCACCCTGTGACTCAGGAATGGACTCCAGGAAACCTTAGGGGAATCCCAGACACTTAATGTTATTAATAGCAGGGGAGATAAGGACCTAGAAATTTAGAAATTGGAACACAGGTTCTTTCTGTAGTGTGGAGATGTCCACGTGGTACATGGCTTGACATATCTTTTATTTATTTATGTTTTAATTAAAAAAAAATTTTTTTAATTGTTTTTTTGACAGAGAGAGAGACAGACAGACAGAGACAGAGAGAAGGAGGTCCCAGAGCAGTCTCCATAGTTGACAGCATTTGTTTTCCATATAGTTTCACTCCACAGGTGGGCACGGGGCTGCGCAGGGCAGGAACTGGGCTGGGAGCTTCCTGCATAGGTCCCAGCAAGAACTGAGCTGGGAGCACACCCCAGTTCAGCATGTGGGTCCACCTGGGCCGGGGCCGGGATTCGATCCTCGGTCTCCAGGGCTGTAAACTGAGCACTTAACCCACTGAGCCATCCCAGCTTCCCCTATGTTTTAATTTTTTTAAGATTTATTTTATTGTTTGAGAGAAGGAGAGAGAGAGAAAGAGAAGGGGGGAGGGCCCAGAGCAGTCTCCATAGTTGTATGCCATCAGTTTTCATTCCACACAGCTGGGCCGGGGCTGCGCGCAGGGCAGGAACTGGGCTGGGGGCCTCCCCCATGGGAGGCACGCCCCCTCAAGGCGAGGGTTAAACTGGGGTTGGGGCAAGAACCAAACTAGGGGCCTCCTGCATGGGAAGTACACTCCAGTTTAGCACTTGTGTCCACAGGGGCTGGGGCAGGGATTTGATCCTCAGTCCCTGGGCTGCAAAGTGAGCGCTTAACCGCTGAGCCATCCCGGCTTCCCCTACATGTCTTTTTTCTTAACAGTTTTGTTAAGATATGATTGATTCACAGACTACACAATTCCATCATTTAAGTGAACACTCAATGATTTGTAGTACATTTGCAGAGTTGTGCAACCATCACTCTAATAAGTTTTAGCGTGAACTTTTAACCCCAAAGAATCTGTTTCTCTTGGGGTAGTAAGTCCCTCATACAAGGTCTTGGCTGACACTTCGGCCTTAAGAGCAACTAGGTGTTTTGTGTCAGGCTTCCCTGTGTCAGGAAAGAGCAGTCCTAGCCTGCTGGGGAGTCAAGGGCATATTCTCCCTAGAGGCCACCTCTGCCACCACAAGGCTCCTCCGGGGCTACCTCCTCCTCCAGCAAATTATCTAGGGGTGGGGGTGGAGCCTCTCTGTGCTCTTTTTTAACTCTGATCTCACAGTTTGTTCTTTACCTTCACAGAGGCTCAACTTCCCCATCAACTACAAGGTCAGCGTGCCTTATGAGGGCGTGCTTAGAGTGGCTAATGTCACCCGGCTGGTGAGAATCCCCTCTGGGCTGGGGAGTCCCCTGCCTCAGGGCCAGCCCCTGGGCCTCTCCTTCGAGCCCCACCGTGTGGCAGGTCCTGCTGCCAGGGGCCTTTCCCGGCCCCTCATGCAAGCCCACCCTTGGTCCAGGCCCAGGGTTGCCCGCTGTCCACAGTGGGCGCCTGTGTTTGGCTCCCTGTGCCGGGGCGGGTGGGTGGGGGCGGCCAGGGAAGTGGGAGGAGGGTCCGAGCCTCGAGTCTGGGGGGCTTCAGTGATTTCTCCTGTCCCTGCAGCAGCGGGCTCGGGTGAGCCAGCAAGAGCTGCGCTACCTGTGGGTCTGGGCGAGTCTCAGCGCCACGGAGTCGGTGCAGGAGGTGCTGCTTGAGGGCCACCCGTCCTGGAAGTACCTGGAGGATGTGCACACACTGCTGCTGGACATCCGGCAAGGCCTCACGGTGAGCAGGCAGAGGCGCACGCGCACGTGTGTGTGTGTGGTGGCCAAGGGCTGTCAAGGGAGGATGTGAACACCTGGAAAGTTCTTATATGTCCTGGTGGAGATGGCCAGCGATGACCAGATGTGCTCAACGTCCTGTTCCAGGCTCTGCCTCTCTCGCTCGGGGGTCCTGGGCACGTCATTGACCCCTGTGGCTTTGTTTCTGTGTCAGAAATGAGGTTCCTTGGAGGGTGAGGGGAGGCAGGAGGAGGAGGTGGAACACAGGAGTTTTTCTGGGGTGATGAAACTCTTCTGTATGATACGGTCACATTATGCGTTTATCAAAGCCCACAGAATGTACAACACAAAGAGTGAACCTTAAACTATGGACTTCAACTAATCAGCATAATAAAAAAGAGGTTCTCCATAATTGTCTAATCAGGGTTAATCTGAGGACTTGGGGTAGGGCCTCCAAATAGCCTGATGTGTAAGGTGATCAGATGAGTGTGTGCCCACGGGACCCCTCCCTACACCCCACGTTGCCCTGCTCCCTACCTATCCCAGCCCTCCTCAGGACCCTGGTGCACCCTGCCCTGGGGACTCCCATCAGCTCCCCAGCCAGAACGCCCAACAGCAACCGTGCACTTCTGATGATGCCCGGCTTAGGGCCCAGCAACTGCTTTTGCAGCTGCCTTGAACTCTGAGGAGGCTCTCAGCGTTCCGGCAGCGGCCGGGAGCCCCTGCGATTTCCTTGGTGCCTCTTCTGTGCTCCTGGGCAGGGTGGGTGAGGGAGCTGACTTGGGAAAGAGACAGTTTTCCATCCGCGATTTCCCTCAAGAGTGGCTCTGGCTCTAAGAGGTCTCGGGAGCTGGTTTGGGAGCTAGGAAGGAGATCGTGGGGGTGGGCTAAGGACCTACCCACCCAGGCTATTCAGATTTAACCAGCTTTTAAATCTGTTCTCTCTCTCACAATGTTCACAGTCTATCACCTGCTCTGAGCATGCCCACTGTCTCTTAGGCAGTGGGTTGCCCTGGCTAGAGGGTGGTCCCTGGAGCTGGGCTGCCATGTCCCTTCCACTAGCCTCGCTTCTCTCTCTCAGCCTTTGTGTGCTAGCTTTTTTTTTTTTTTTGGCTGCTATTACAGATTACCACTAATGGTGGCTTAAAACAACAGAATGTATTCTATCACGTTCTGGAAACCAGAAATTTGAAATCAAGGTGTGGGCTGGGTTGTGCTCCCTCCAAAAGCCCTGAGGGGAGGATCCTTCCTGGAGGCTGCCAGTGGTCCTGGGCTTGTGACAGGTGTCACTCCAACTCCGGCCTTTCCCTCCCTGCCTCGTGTCCTGTCTCTTAGGACACTAGTCACTAGATTTAGGGCCTCCCCTAAATACAGGATGATGTCAACCTGCGATCCTTAATGACTCTTGCAAAGACCCTATGTCCCAATAGGTTTCATTCATAGGTTCCAGGAGTCAGGACTCAGACGAAGCTTAGTTAGGGGAGTTGGGGAGGGACACACAATTGAAGACAGTACACTTTACCTTCAGGAAGGTCCTTCCTCAGCATAGGCCCTGAGTTGCTGGTGAACAGAAAAGATGCCCCAAACTCCTCCCTGTCCGGCCCGCCCCCTGCAGTCATTTTTCAAATGATGGAAAAAGAGAAACTTCCCTTGTGCTCGGGAGAGGGACATCGGTGGGGACCCCCCCGCCTAGGAAACTTGGCACCTGAAGGTAGAGGAAGGAGAGCAATCAGTCACAGAAGCCTTGTCCTTCTGCGGCTGTGCGGCTTACACAGCTCCTGTCTGGACGGTCCCCACAGCTCTCTTGGGCTGTGGCCCTGTCTCTTCTCTGGCCTGTGGTCCTAACCGCTTTCTTCCTTCGAGGATGTGGAGGTGAGCCCCCAGGTGGAAGAGCTGCTGTCCCTCCTGAGTGCCCCTGGGCTGAGCCTGAAGCTGGTCCGGCCCAAAGCCCTGCTGGACAACTGCTTCCGGGTCATGGAGAGGCTGTACTGCTCTTGCTGTAAGAAGCTCCGGGCAGCTGGGGCTGGGGCAGCAGTCTGGGCATCTGATCTGCAGGGTGGCAGGCCATTTCTGGAAGCTGAGGTGGGCCCTGCGTCCGGGAACAAGAACAATGTGGCTTGGTCTGGGGACAAGGGGGTGTTGACCACGCCTGCAGTCTTTTTTTTTTCTCTCACCTGCAGGTAAACAAAGCTCGGTCCTCAACTGGCAGGACTGTGAGGTGCCAAGTGTTCAGCCTCACAGCCCGGAGCCCTCATCCAAGTGTGTGGCCGCACAACTGTACCCTCTATCCCCACAGCCCCCCACGTCCCTGCCCCACTCCCTGGGACCCGAAGCTGGCCCCCCAGCTCTGTGAGACTGCTGTGGGCACAGGAGGCGGCCTGCCCCCAGGGGCCTGTGTGGAAGAGCCCCCACAGTTCGTCTGGGCCTGAGGTGTCACTGGGTGGTGTCGCTGAGACACACTCTACCCCCTTGGTAGAGCGTATTTTTCCTTTTGGGGGGAACCTGTGCCCAAGGAGGGTTCAGCTTCCTGCCCCCCATACCTCCCACGGTCTCCCCTGGAGGGGCAGGGGCCTGGGGGCACCTGGAGGTGGACAGGATAGAGCTCACGGCCCCTCCTGTAACCGCCTGGGCTGCCATACAAGGCAGTGCTGTTCCCTGGGCTTCGGTGGGCCGGTGGGTGTGGAGGGCACAGGACTCAGCAAGGCTGGGGACAGGGTAGAGCCAAGCGCCGTATCTTGCCAGTGGGTGCTCTTCCAGTTCATTTTTTTTCTATTAAATACCGGCTGTTTTGTTTTGGTTTGGTTTGCATTTGCGAGGGTGAGCCTGCAGGCTCTGAGCCCCTCCTCTACCTCCTCCAGCTCCAGCAGGGTCCTCAGTGCCGTGTGCGGGAGGCGGGTGGCTGGTGGGCTCTGGGCTGAGTCTGAGGCTTTGGACTTAGAATGGAGGGAGCCTGGCTGGGGGCTGGGATGGTGGGCATTGGGGTGATGAGCTCCTTCCAGCCCCGCCTCAGCACAGCCGGCCTCAGAGAGCCTGGTGGGGCAGGGCATGTACTCCATGCCTCCTGGCCTCCCGCTCCCTGCTTCTGGCTGCCCTGAGACAGCCCCCAGCAGGGACAGAGCTGAGGCCTTCAAAGGCGCAGGGCCTGGCATAAGACTGAGGCCTGGGCCCCCAGGGAGCCCCCCCGCAGTCTGGGATCTGGATGGGAAAGGGGTGCGCTGCCGGTGGCAGGTGAGCAGCAGCAGGGGAAGCAGGCGGAGGCGGGGCTGTTAATTACAGTACAACTTTATTAATACTGGGATCTTCACAGTGCATTTGTTACTTGTAGCAGTGACTATTTAAATCAAGGGCAGGGTGGGGTGGATGGGGAGGAGCGGAGAGGAGAATTTATCCAAAAACTGACAGAAAGAAAAGAAACAAGATGGCTCCGATGGGATGGGGGTGGTGCAGAGGAGGGTGAAGGGAAGAAAGGGTGAGCTGGAACCAGGAGGGTAGGCCCGGGGTGGGAAAATAAATTAAAAGAAAGAACAAGTTAACAACAGCACCAGAAAAGTTACTTCAGTCAAAAGACTTTGAAAAGAATATTTCTCTGTACAAAATGAAAAATAAAACGAACGTAAGGAAGTCCCCCAAACCAAAGTCTGATGCGGGATGGTTGGCTCGGATCCCGGGCAGTGGGCCTGGATTGAGAAGTGGTCAAGGGGATGGAGGAGTTATGTACAGCCCCGGGGTGGCTTGGAGGGGAGGGGGACAAGCTCGGGGGGATGGCTATGCCCTCCCCCCTCCCTGGGCCTCCAAAGCCACCCCTACTCCCCAGGAGGCAAGCTCATCTTCGTTGGGACTCAAGGACCTAGCCACACGCCTACCCTACTGCTCCTTCCCCTGCTCACTTCACACTTCCTACTCCACCTGCCCACCTGGGCAAAGCCCCCCACGCAGCCCTGGAGGCAGAGGCAGTGTCAGCTCTACCCCAGGACTGCCCCAACTGGCCATCTGCTCCTTCAGCCCCTTCAGGGCCTCCCTTGCCTATACCCGGGCTTGGGGGTCGTTTTCAGACCTAGCGACGTACAGGTACCGTTCTCCATTGCCCTGGGGGAGCCAGGGCTCCATCCACTCAGGGTCCCCCTTGGGTCTCCAGCCCCACCTGGCTGTGCTGCCTGCGTCCCAGTTCCTGGCACAAGAATGACCAGATCTCCAGCTGGTGCTGGGAGACTCAGACCAACCCGGTCCAGTCCAGACCGGGAAAAGCCTGTTCTCCTGATCCCGGGAGGCCCCTGCCCCGTGGCCTGGCTCCGCTTTGAGCCCAGCTCTCTCTGCTGGCCTGAAGGACCTGAGGAAGCCCTCGGCTTGCTGGAGGCGCACCTGCTTTTACCTAGAGTTGGCACAAGTTAGGGCATGGAGGGGGAGATACCTCCAGCTCGCCCCATCCCTACCCCCCAGAACAGACCAAGACTGTGGGGCTGGGGTGGGGGTGTGTCCTGGGATGGCATCTCCTCTGGCAACAGAGAGTCAAAGCCAATCTCCCTGGACTTGCCCTTGGCCTGGCCTGGCGGAAGGCCCCCCTACCCCTCAGACAGGCTGGAAGAGCCACCCCCTGGCTATTTCCAACCACAATTTGGCTTTGCTCCAGACGCTGGTAAGAACAGCTGCTCTGTGGCGTTTGGGGAGGTAATTTGGCCTTCTTCCTCCTGCCATGATCCACCAGGCCACCGTGGCGCCCAGTCCTTCAGGCACTCTTGGACACACCCTGTATTGTCCACCCTGTCCCCATACACAGTCCTTGTCTAGTCAGCTCCATTTTATTATATTCAGAAGCTAATACCCCCTACCCCCCCAGCCCGGCACCTCCAGCCCTCACCCCCAAAGTTGGCCAAAACTGTGAGCAAAGTGCCACCAGAATTAGCTGAGATGCCCAGATGAGGACTGGACATCTGAAAGCAGCTGCTGGGGGGCTGGCCTGATGACCCCTGAGGCCTCTGGGCTCTGCCCCACCCTGCTCACCAACCCCAGCCATACCTCACAGGGGAGGGAAAGGCAGGACTCGGAAGCTGCCTCAGGGTCCCCAGCCTGCTCCAGGCAGGGTCCCTGCGTTTCCTCCCCTAGACCCTTCTCCCATGGTGGGCTGGCTTCCCAACTTCACCTGCACCCACAACCACCTGCCAGCCGCTCCACAACTTTTCAGTCAAATCCGCTAAGTTAGCTGATTGGGCATCTGGCCCCTCCACAGCCACCTTGCCTCCCTGGTGGAGAGGAGAATGGGAGAGGTGGAGAAGGGAGAGGGAAGGAGAGGGAGCTCAGTCAGGGGTGGAGGGGCCCGCATTCCGGAAAGGCCCCAGGCACTGCCCACCCTGGGGAGAAGCTGGGCCAGGCTGGCTAAGCTATGGCACTGTGGGCCCAGGCCAGGTGGGTGGAATGGCGAGAGCGGACCCCGGGGCTCACTGAGATGTGGGAAAGGCAGGGCCTGCAGGGGAGAAAGAGGAGGGACACAGAGGCAAGGACAGTATAAAACAGGCTCCAAATCCAGTTCAAGGCCTGCAGGCTCCATCGCGGTGAGGTTTGTTAAAGAAGTCACTTCCTGTTTAAACATGGAAATCCAAGCTGGGTGTGTCTTTTCATAAAGTGGCTTTGCCTTGTATGATTAAAAGAACATGACGCTTGCCTGGCTCTGCTCTCTCCTGGCTGCGCCTTTGCTCAGAGCCCCCGCTGCTCAACAGGCCGCCGGCCTCACACTTGGCGAGAGGGTGGCACCATCACAAGATGCGGGGCGCTGACCTGTCGTTGGTGACGGTCCTGCGGAGCCGCACCCCTCGCCGGATGGCCACCAGCATATCTTCGGCTGGGGGGTCACTGGTGGCGGCTGGGGGCGGCGTGGGCGTCTCCTCGGAGGGCGTGGCGCACAGGGCGCTGGGGAAGGGGAACTGACCCTCGCCCAGCGCATGGGCGCCCGCCACCAGCTCCCCGAGCTTCTCCACCAGGCTGTGCCGGTTGGCGGCCAGCTGCTGCTGCTGCTCGTCGTCCTCGGGCCCCGGCCCGGGGTAGGCGGCGGGCTCGGGCGCGGGGCTGGCCCAGGCCGTGTTGGGCAGGCTCAGCCGCTTCGGGGACGCCTTCACCAGGTCCGGCGCCATGGGCGACGCGGCCTCGTCGCTGTAAAAGACGCACTCCTCGCTGCCCGCCCGTGTGGGCCCCACGTAGCCGGGCGAGTCGGGCACGGTGGGCGTCTTCACGGGGACGATGGGCGGGCGGATGGGGATGGGTCCCGCGCTCGAGAGGGCGCGGCGCACGGTGGGCTTGGTGGAGGGCGTGCGGCGGATGGTGGCCACGCCGGGGGGCGCGCCCGAGGCCGTGGGCAGCCCGGCGGTGGGCAGCCCCGCGGTGGAGGCTGGGCGCTTGGTCTGGATCAGGCGGCGGTAGTTCTGGGCGATGTTGCTGTTGCGAGGGATGGTGGACGACTTGTCGAACTCGGGCGGGCCCTCGCTGTCCGCGTCCCCATTCACTGAGTAGCAGTCATAGTCGGAGCCTGGGGGCACGGGAGGCAGTGGGCCAGGGCCTGGGGGCTGCAGGCCCGGGAACCCGCCCGAGCCCCGGGGCCTACCTTGGGACGGGATGGTGTCCTCCGAGCACGAGGGCGTGGTGGTCTGTGTGCTGTAGCCGCTGGAGTACTGCAGCGAGTCCCGACTGCTCTTCTGGTGCTCCAGGCTCAGGCCGCGGGTCAGCACCATGGCCAGGTCGCTGGCCGCAGGGGAAACCTCCTCACCATGCTGGGGGTGGTAAGACTGTAGGCTGAAGCCTCACTCCCCAGCTCCCCACCCTCAGCCCCCACTCCAGGGAGTGCCCACCAGGGGGCAGAGCTGGCTCTGAGACCACTAGGCACGTCTCTTGCCACTGACCTGGGAGTGAAGGTGGGGCCCTGGCTGGGCTGCCAGGGGAGCTGCCGCCTACCTTGGCTGCGATCGTGGCCGGGGACATGCGGGGCCGTGGCGCATCTTCTCCACTGGGGCCCAGGGTGCCCCCGCTGGCTGGGCCTGGCTCCGTGTCTCGGAGCAGCTCCACTCGGTCCTTCCTCCGCTGCAGGGTGGTGCCCGAGGGCTGCTCGTGGGGGCCAGTCTTGGCCCAGTCCTGCAGGACATGGCAGGCGGGTCAGGGGGACGCTTGGTCCTGCTGTGTCCATGGCCAAGGAGCCCCTCACTGTAGTGGAAGGTCAGGGTTTCCATGACTATGTGGGGCCTCAGGCTCACAATCATGGCCAAGGACAGAGGATGGAGGGCACTGTGACCCTTCAGTCCCACTAGGCGCAGGGGAGGCAAGAGGACACGTCCCAGGAGGGGAAGATGTGAGTGTGTGGACAGTGGCTGCAGAGGTGCCCAGGCAGCTTTTCTTTCAGGGAACAGGCGTTGTGTGCACGCCCTCTGACTGGACCGGGGCCCTCCCTGCGACCCGCAGTGGGCAGGGAGCACTGACCGAGGTGGGGGAGCTGCACTCGCTAACAGACTGGCAGGTTTCCGAAGCCTCAGAGGATGCAGAACTGGAGGACTTCTGCCATGCAGAGGCAGGCAGGCAGGCAGACCGGGCAGGGAGGCCGGAGGAGAGGAGAGGAGAGGAGAGAACAGATCTGGTCACAGGGCACCATGCAGGGGGGGGGGGTCCAAATCAGCACCCACCCTGCGCCCTCCAGGGCTATGGCCGCGAGCTTCTGCAGCAGAACACAGCATCCAGGCTGCACACCACTGCACGGACCTGCCCTATGGCTCAGCTCGAGAACCACACGTTTTGAGAATGAAGGACAGGACTTGCTGCTGCTGGATGTGGTAGGCAAGGCAAAGAGAGACTAAGGATGGCAGTGGGGTTGAGGTGTCGCTGTTTCCTCAGAAGGGCAGGCTTGGGGCACGTGTGGAGTCCAAAGTCCCATCCTGCACACGTTAAGCCGAGCTGCCTACTGGCTATCCTCACACGAATACAATGTAGGCAATTGTATTTATACATCTGGACATTAGGGAGACGTCAGGGTTGGAGCCCCAAATCTGACAGCCACGAGACAGAATGAGGTCACCTGGGCAGTGAGGGTGGTTAAGAGAAAAGGTTCAAGGACCTCAGGTATGCCAACATTTAGTGGTTGGGAAGAAGAGGCGGGTCCAAGCACAGAGCGACAGAGCTGCTGGTGGAGGAAACCCACAAGCAGGTGACATTACAGAAATTAGTGAAGAGGCTGATGTGTAAAGAAGTCAGCTGTGCTGATGCTGCTACAGATCCATCAGGTGAGGGCAGAGGGGCATCCGTGGAGACCTCGACAGCTGTTTTGATAGAATGGTGGGGCACAGTCCACTTAACAGACTGAGTGTTCGTGGGAGACTGCTCTGAGCAGTCGGAGGGGACTCGGTACCCTGGGAGGCTCCCCAACTAAAAAAAAAACCCAAAAATCAAAAACAAAAACCACAAAACAAGAAAGAGAATGAAGGAAAAAGCAGCAAGGGCGGAAACAGGGTAGATGTTGGCTTCCGCACAGTGGTTGGGAGATTGGGCGAGTGGCAGGGATGACCCAAATCCACCTAGAGACCTGGAAGGGGACTGATTACCCCTCATCCAGATCCTGTCAAATTCTCTAAATCATCCTTAAGTTAGACCAGGGGTCTCCAAACTACGGCCCGCGAGACCCTCTCATCTGGCCCATGGAGACCTTTTTATCTACGGGAAAAAACTATGGAAATTTACCGGTACGTGTATTCTGCCAAGATCAGCTGATTCTTTTTTATTTGGACCTCGAGTGTGTAGTTGGCCCCCAAACTGCTGTTTGATAGTTAATGCGGCCCTCGGGCTGAAAAGTTTGGAGACCCCTGAGTTAGACCCCTGGATTTTTACAGTTTATAATGAACCAAGATCACTAAAATAAAAGGAAACAAAGCACTAAAGGGGTGATGGTCCAGAAGAAACAATAAAGAAATTTAGATTTTTACCAATACATTTGTTAAAACAAAATAATAAAAAAAAAGTGATATAAAAAAGTGTTTGGGGGAAGCCAGGATGGCTCAGTGGGTTAAGCGCTCACTTTGCAGCCCTGGGGACCGGGGATTGAATCTCGGCCCCAGCCCATGTGGATCCATATGCTGAACTGGGGAGTGCCCCCAGTTCAGTTCTCTCTCTGTCTCTGTATCTGTCTGTCTCTCTCTCTCTCTGTCAAAAACAATAAAAAAAAAAAAATTATTTAAAAAGTGTTTGGAAAACTCAATGGAAAAATTCAACACTTAGGCATGAAAAAAATCCCTTTAAACCACCACTTAAACTAGGAATAGAATGGAATTTCCTTAATCTGATAAAGAGTACTATAAAAATATCGATACTTTTCTGAGGTTGGGAAAAAGATAAGGATGACTACTATTGCCATGTCTATTCAGCATTGGAAGTCCTAGCCATGGGAAAAGGCAAGAAAAAGAGGTCAAAAGCAAAAGGATTGGAAAGGAAGAAATAAAGTAGTCATTATTTGTAAAAAGCATGATTGTATATGTAGAACATTCAAAAGAATCTATGATTATCGGAACTAATAAATGATTTTTTAAATTGTTTTTGACAGACAGAGACAGAGAGAAAGGGGAGGGCCCAGAGCAGTCTCTATAGTTGTAGGTCATTAGTTTTTGATATAGTTTCACTCCACAGGTGGGCTCAGGGCTTCATGGGCAGGAACTGGGCCGGGGGCCTCCCCCGTGGGAGGCAGGCCCCCATGAGTTGGGGGGGCCTCCTACATGGGAAGCTCACCCCCACAAGAACCGAACTGGGGTCAGACCCCAGTTCAGCATATGGGTCTGCACGGGCCAGGGCTGGGATATGATCCTTGGACCCCAGGGCTGCAACCCACTGAGCCATCCCAGCATCCCCCTAATAAGTGATTTTAACGAGGTCATTGAATACAAGATTAATATGCAAAAAAAAAAAAAAATCAAATTTCTAAATATCAGCTATTGACAAACAAAAACCCTAAAAAAGTCAATATCATTTAAAATATCATCAATAAACATCAAATATCCAGGAAAAATAATCCAGTGATAAATATGTAAAATCTTTACATGAAAATTACAAAACATTCAGAGAACATAAAGCCAAACAAACAAAAAAACAAATGCAAAAAAACAAAACAAAAGAAATTCGGGAGACATATGCAGCCTAGTCAAGATCCCAGAATTATTGTTATTGTTTTGGTGGAAACTGACAAGCTGGTATTAAAATTTATAAAGAAATGCAAAGGGCCAAAATTAGGTAAAGTGATACTGAAGAATAACAAAAGCTGAAGGACTTTCATTACCAGATTTAAAGGTTTTTTTTTTATAAAGTTACAATAATTAAGATGGTGTTGTATTGGTACAAGAATAGACAAATCAACCAGTGGACCTGCGTACAATGGTACCTTGGTACTTGTCATTAACTGGTTCTGGGAGGTGCAGCGAATACCAAAAATGATGAGTACCAAACAAATTTTTCCCTTAAGGAATAATGCAGTGGCACCTTGATACTTGTCATTAATTGGTTCCAGGTGGCGTGATGAGTACCAAACAAATGACCAGTACCGGGACAAAATTTTCAAAGCAGTCAAGTAGTACCAAGGTAAGACTACAAACTCCAGAAACAACTACACATACACAGACACCTGGTTTATGACAAAAGGCAACACTGTAGTTCAGTGGGAGTAAAAGATGGTCTTTTCAATAAACTGTCAAATATCTGTATAGAAAAAAATCCATGCCTCACAACACACACATATGTACACACACACAATCAATCAATTCCAGATGAGCCCCAGATCTAAAAAAAAGATAAAACAAAAAGGTTTTGAGAGGAGAGCATTGCTTGGACCTTGGAGTACACAAAAATATCTTAGGACACTAAAAGCACTAATAATTTTTAAAAAAATAGATAAATTAGACATATATTAAAGTGAAGAACTTTAGGTCACAAAAAGACTTCCATAAGAGAGTAAAACAGGAATCCACAGAATCAGAGAAGATATCAGATGAAGGACTTACATCCATAATACGTAAGTTCTGTGAATCAATAAGAAAAAGACAGACAACCTAGTAGAAAAATGAGCAAGATGTTTGAACAGGTGCTTCACAAAAGAAGAAATACAAATGGCCTTTAAAGTATGGAAAGGTGTCCAGCCTCATTTGTCATTAGGAAAATGCAAATTAAAAACACAGGGCACGACCAGTATATACCCAGCAGAATAGCTAAAATGAACAAAATGTAAAAACACCAAGAGCTGGTGAGATGAGGAATGGCAATAAGCCACTGCTGTGCTATTTTTGCCAAAGTGTGTAACCTCAATCTAATAATTTTGGGAAGACATCAAATAAATTCAAATTGAGAGGTTTTCTACAAAATGTCTGACCAGTATTTTGCAAAAGTATCATAGTCATGAAAAAACACAAAAAACTGTTGCAGACTGGAAATGCCTAGAGAATCACAACTAAATGCAATGCAAGGACCTCTGGGCCAGAAAAAAGATATTAGTGAGAAAACTGGCAAAATCTGATAAAAGGCTGTAAATTAGTTACTACTGTGCCCGTGTGAAATGTACTGGCTTTGAAAATGGTCTGGTAGTTACATAAGATGTTAACATAAGGAAGGTGATGGGAAGGGTCGGTGGGAACTCAGTACTCTCTTTACAACTTTTCTACAAGACTGAAATTATTTCAAAATAAAAAGTTAAAAGAAAAACTTCAATGGATAGGTTAAATAGCTATAGAGAAAAAGTGAATTGACGGACCTGAAGGAAGTATTCATAATGTAGTATAGAAAAAAAAGGAGATGGAAGTATGAGAGTTAAGAGACACAGAAAGATAGAATGAGAAGGTCTGACAGAAAGAGGTCAGACACTCACAAAGCAACAATGTGACTGACAGCAGATCTGTCAACCAACAATGGAAGCTGGAATACAGTAGAAAAATAGCTTCAAAGTATGGCAAAAGAACAACTGTCACCTAAAAATTGTGCCCCTGGGAAAACTTTCAAGAAAGAGGACAACACAAAGCATATTTATACATAAAACAAAAATAAAAAACCCTGAGAATTTACTACTATAGACCTATTCTAAAAGAATTTCAAAAGGATCTACTTCAGAAAGAAGGAAGTGAGGAAGATACAAGATTCAAGAAAAAATGGTGAACAGGGGATGCCGGTATAGCTCAGTGGTTGAGTGCTTGCCTCACAATTGCAAGGTTGGGGGTTCAATTCCCAGCCCCGGCCCTTGCAACCCCCTATGCTGAACTGTGGTACAACTGGTAATTGCCGGGATGGCAGCAAAGGTTCTCACCTCCCATGAGGGAGGCCCCCAACTCAATTCCAGGTCCGCATGGTCCCATATCCACTGGTGTGGAATGAAACCAGTCACAACTAATAATGTACAATTACAGAGACTGCTCTGGGCCTTCCCCTCTTCTCTCTTTCTCTCACCTTCCCTCAAACAAAAAAAAAGAAATCTTAAAAAAGAAAAGATGAACAAAAAAACGTGTAAGCATATAGGTAAATATAAACAAAAACTCTACGTATAAAATAATGAAATCAAAAAGAAAAATGTCGGGGAAGCCGGGATGGCTGAGTGGGTTAAGCGCTCACTTTGCAGCCCCAGGGACTGAGGATCGAGTCCCGGCCCTGGCCCGTGCGGACCCATGTGCTGAACTGGGGAGTTTCCCCAGTCCAGTTCTCTCTCTGTCTCTGTATCTCTCTCTCTCTCTGTCAAAAACAATAAAAAATAAATAAAAACAAAAAACAAAAAACCCCAACTTTAAAAAAAAACACAAAAAACCTCCAAAAGAAAAATGTCATTTGGGGTGTCACAAAAAAGGAGAGAGTAACATATAATAGCTTACAATTTGGGAGGGAATGGGTGACAGAAGCTAAATATATATTAAGGTCTTTGAATTATTCATGATGTGGAGTTGTGATTTTGCTAAGGATGCATAGTAAAATGTCAAGGTAACCTGTAAAAGAAAAGGAATAAAAGTATACCTTACAATCCAGTAAGGGGAAATAATGGGAAAAGGAAAGACAAAAGGCAAGGGAAGAGACAAAAGCAGCAAAGAAAAAACAAAACAAAGAGAAAGAAAACAGTAAGACACAAGTCCAACTAGGTCAGTAATCATAAATATAAAAGGACTAAAAATGCCCAGTAAAAGACAGAGTTTGTCAGATCAGATAAAAAATTAAAATCTAGGGGATGCTAGAATGGCTCAGCGGGTTGAGTGTTCGTCTTGCAGCCCCGGCGTCCGAGGGCCAGAGTGGACCCATATGCAGCTCGGTTCTCCCCGGGACAAGCTTCCCATGTGGAAAGTACCTGGTTCAGCTCCTGCCCCAGCCATGCTTTCCCTGTAGGAGGCCCCCCCATGCCCACCTGTGTGGAATGAAACTATAAATAAATAAATAAAACAAAATCTAGGCATATGCTATTTAAAAGAGACTCATCTAAAACATAAAGATATCGTAAGTTTAAAAGCAGAGCAATAGAAAATGACAATATAAACAGTGACAGAATAAACCTGATGCAGCTGTCGTGACATCAAACAAAATGGACTTTACGACAGATAGCGATACAAGGAACAGAGGATCAACTAGGCCGTGTTAGAAGGTTCAATTCACTAGAGTTGACATTTTAAACTTGCACGCACTGCATAAAACAGTCTCCAAATATATAAAGCAAACATCAATAGGATCTATAGGGGAGACAATAAGAAATCTATATTTTTCCAATTATTGACGGACGAAGCAGGCAGAATGAATGAGAAGTTTTGCTGGGAAGGAGATTAGGTGGCAGGAGGAGAATGTGGGGGAAGGGAGGACTTTAAGATGGATGATAAGAGAGCTCACCTGTGTACTGATAGGAAGGAAGAAGCTGGCACAGGGAAAGAGAGGGTCAGTGCAATGGGCCATCTGTGGGCAAGCGAGCAGAATACAGAATGCTGCGTCCAAATGGAAGCACTACCCAAAAGGGGCAGCGGACTGCATACAGGAGCAGGTGACATCACTCCCATTACCCTGAAGATAGACCCCTGGGCCTATGGCCCGACCGCCCTTTGTCTTCTGTTGGGGTCCCTGTTTGTCCACCTCACTGAAGCTGCAGGAACTGAGAGACTGTATCTGAGGACTCTTAGGCCAGTCTCTGGGTTGTGAGCTGGCCCACGTGTGGGGAAGGGGGAGTCACAACGGGCCAGAGCTATTGGCAAGCTGTCTGCTCCCAGCTCCTGCGACTGGAAAAAGGGCAAGGAGTTAAGATGCGGGGAGGAAGTGGGGCCACCAAAGCCCCCTGCTGCTCCAAGGCCATCCCCACCTCTCCTTAGCCTGCAGGCAGTGAACTCAGGTTGGTCTCCATGTGGTGGCCTTGGGGACCTTCAGGCCAGTGCCAACAGCTGTAGGTGGCCCCACACGTGGAGAGTCTGAGGCTGTCATGGGGCCACGGCACCCCACCCTGGGTGGTCACGCAGACACGCCCTCACCTGGCTGGTGATGTCTGAAGGCATGGGTGAGGGAGGCTTGGAGTAGGTGGCATCCTGGGACACGAAGCCAGAGTCATGGGAGGAAACGCTGGAGAGGCGGGCGGTGGCGGTGGCTGGCTGTGCCAGGCTGCGGTAGCGACAGGTGGAACTGGGTGAGTATGTTTGCGCACCCCCAGGCCATGGGGCTCCGCCACCCTTGGCACCGCTGCTGCTGCTGGGGGCACTGGGGGAGTGAAGAAAGGGGGCACAGCAGCCGGACAGGGAGACACAGGGGTGTGTGTGGAGGGAAGGGTGACAGAAGAGGGTGGGGGGAGGCAGGTGAGGGGCAAGGGAAGGAAAAGACAACATCAGACTCCGAGGTCCGGAGACCCAGGTGCCACAGAGGAGCTGGGTTTTGGGACTGTGGGAATGGGTGGGTCGGGGCAGGGGTTGGCACCAAAAAGCCGGCCCAGCCCCTGCCCCGGGAGTCTCTGTCAGAGCATGCCCAGGATGAGGCAGGTTCCTGGCCTCCTAGTCGGCCATTATGAACCGCAGACCTTAGGTTAACAACAGGAAAGCTGAGTCGCCAAGTTGTGCTGGAAGCAGACATGAGTCTGATTGTTTCTAGACTGACTTCTCAAAGTCTGATATTTGCCAGTGAATCCTCACTGCATGTCCAGTGTTCGGGGATGGTCTGTGTGAGTCTCGGAGCCATCATTGTCCTCATCCCCTCACCCCCTTGAGGGTGTCCAGCCCTCATACCTCACATCCTCTATGCAGCCATTTCACTCTTGGGCAGTGTTCCTGGCAATGAAGGTGACCTTCCTCCTGAGCGTGACACTAAATCCCCTAGTCCTCGGCCTTAGTCATGGGTGTCCCCTGAACTCAACTCTCCCTCTGATGGCCACCTGCTCAGGGCCCAGCAGACCTAGGCCCTCCTCTCTCTGCAGGAGTAGCTGTGCCCGGCTTACCTCCCATGCGCTGGGTGCCCACCCAGAGGTGGTCCTGGGGCAGGGGCGCCTGGCACAGAGGGGGCTCCCTCAGGACTAACTCACTCTGTGCTCACTACCCTCCCACCCAAGGAGTGTTGAACCTTAAACGGTTTTTCCAAGTCCTCCCTGGTGCCAGCTCTGGAAGTGCCCCCAAGCCTGCCTGGTGGTTAAGTGAGATGTAGGGGCCAGCCTGGGCTGGGGTTCAGGCCTGGGGCAGCTGCCCAGGCACCAGCTCTCAGGACCCAGCCAGGCTGGAGTGTCTGTAAGGCACGCCTGTGGCCTCAGCACACATTCTTCCTGATCTTAGATTCTTACTGCTCTCCCAGATTGCGCTGGGGCTGGCAGAGCGGGTGGCTAAATGCTGGGACTGTGTCTCATTCTCCCTTCTGTGAAGTGGAGACACCATACTTGACATGGGGGTGTTCAGATTCAGGGGAGCAAATGCAAAGCACTGAGCACGGCAGCTGATAGTAGTTAGTGCTCTATACAGGAAGCCGCTCCTGCACCTCCCCCGCTCCTGCCTGGGACAGCGATGCATTCTTTCCTCCGGATTTGCAAAGTCCCAGGTGATGCAAAAGTTGGTTTCTGAAGCAGCCTTCGTTGGCGCTTTCCCATGCCCTCTCAGGGTCACCCTGCACCCTCCCCATCCCCCAGTCACCCCTCCTGACCTGCACATGCTGGACTTCCGGGAGCTGGAGCTGCTGGGTGATGAGGGTGGGGTCTGGTAGGACCAGCTGTAGTCTGAGCCCTTCAGATCTTTGATCACCTGGACAGGGATATGGAGGGGGGTCACTGGAGGCAGGCCTGCCCTGCAGACAGCCTTATTCCTGGGGCCCCCGGAGGGCTGGCTGGTAGGACCAGAGACCCCCTGCTCTCTTCCCAATTCAGAACCAGGCCCCAGCAGGAGACCCTTGGGAGTCTGGAGCCCCAGCCTTTTCCTAATGCAAGCTCCTTCCTCGGGGGTAAAAGGCAGGGTTGCCAGAGGGCTGGGGGAGATGCCTGGGGAGATGCCACTCTCTGATTCTCAAGGAAACTGCTGCCCCTGGGCTGGGCCCCCTCAGCTCACATGCTCTGAGGAAATTCTGAGCCCAGCCTGGGCCAGGCAAAGGGCACAGGAGAAGCAGGCTTGCCTGGGGACTCACTGTTGCTGGCAGAGGAGCCAGGCGAGAGTGACACCATGGGGTTCAGGGGTTCAAATCCTGGCTCTGCTGTGCCCCTCAAGGCAAGTTGCTAGACCTCTCTGAGCCTCAGTTTTCCCCTGTCTTACAGGGCTATTGGGACGACTCAGTGAGATGACCCATGGAGAGTGCTCAGGAAGAGCAATGCCGCAGGGCTGGCCAGTGGGACTGACCCTGAAACAGTGGGAGCCTGGTGGTGGAAAGAGGTGCGCAGGGCCAAGCCCAGGACCTCTGCATCCAGTCTGAGGCTGCCCCCCTTGGGTCCTGGGTGCATTACCCCTCACCTGGGCAGGTTTTCCTGGACACCCCCCAGTGGGTGTCAGGACATATCTGGTCCTGTGTCCCCAGCTGCCTCTCCCAAGTGCTGTTTCCTTTCCTCTTCTACTGTCCCCAACCAAGGGCAGGCCGTCCCTCCCCTCCCGCCCCTTCCCCAGGGCGGGCCGTACCTCCCCCCCCCACCCTTCCCCAGGGCGGGCTGTCTTCCCCCCCCCCCCCCCCCCCCCCCC
>PVKE010022500.1:0-25515 GCA_004027555.1 Craseonycteris thonglongyai | reverse complement strand
ATTGAACCCAGAAAAAAAAATACACCCAATCTATCCTTAAGCCGTTTTTCCCCTCTCCCAACTTGTTTATATATTCCCTTCTTTGGGACTGACTTGCCTGCTGAACTCCAACTTAGCAGCAGGTCATGGCAGTTGCTTAGTAACTATGTTTCTTACAAAAAAAAAAATCCTTTAAAAAAACAACCACCAAACCACCATTTCCTCGAAGCTCCTAATCCAAGGTTGATAATGCTGGGCCAGAGGGCCCACTTAAAATAGACTACAAAAAGAGAACAAGGCTATTGCTTTAAGAAATGCACTTTCTGTTTTCTAAGTGCTACTAAGCTTTCAACTCTATTAAATTGTGTTTTATTCATTTTTTCCCTTAGAATTCCAGCAGCTCATCAGTCTCTGGCTTTTATTTGTAGAGTTATCTAATGTCCACTAGGTACAGAGTAGCCTCTGAATAAATGATTGTTGGGTAAATGAGAAGCAAATTAGAAAACTGTGCCCAAGTCGATGCTTCTGTTCTCAAACTAATAAACCTAATGGTTTATTTAACTGATGACTACCAGCTTCCGAGGGCTTGGAAAGGTAGTTAAGAAGTATTCCCATTTACTTTCTTACCAAGGTTAATTGTTGGGAGCAACTGGGATATGTATTTTAAACACCCTTTTGAGATGTTAATAACCCACAATGGGCATCTGATTAACAGACTTTGTTTATAACAAAGGAAAACTAATTCTAACAAAAACTGTTTACAATAGTCTTAACATAGATAGTCCCTCATCTTAATATTAGAGGCATCGTTTTCCAAAGACAAAAGCTCCCTTTACAAAGCTGTTGAATTCTAAGACCTCGCCGTTGGTGGAGGTCCCTCCTCCCTTTCCACTCATAACTAATGAAGTCATCACTGAAAGGCATCTCTAAGGCAGAAGTCATTGCCTAGAAAACCCACCAGACTGGCCTCTAACCCAAAGGGCCCCCTTCAAATAAGCTGCTTTGGAGAAACAACAATTACTAAAATGTGAAGTCTACTAAACTGTGTTTTATTCATTTTCTCTCATTCAGATGAAGCTAACCGTTTGTGACCCACAAAGATCTCCACGGTGAGTCATCACATCCCTCATTCCCTTTGCTAATCATAGACAGAGAAACTACAGGGAGGGGCACAATCAGTCCTCATTCCTCCAAACGCAGGGTTTCTCACTGACCAGCTGGGGTGCCTCTGAAAGAGCAGGATTTTGGAATCCCACCCCCCCCCACCCCCAAACAAAACAAAACATACTGACTCACAACCTAATGAGCCGGCCTAGGAATCTGCATTTTTAACAAACATCAAGGTGATTCTGATGCCCAATAAAGTTCAACACTGCCTGTCTTGGCTTACAAAATCTTGAGTTTTGTTTTGTTTTGTCTCAAAAGGAAGGTAGGGCAAGAGGGTTGGAAGGCCCTCAACAACAACCAAATTGGCTACACAATTGCAAACCCCACAGGAAAGTGCTAAAGAAGCCTCTGACCAATGTGCCTGCAAAGAAAGCTGATGAGTTTACACTTTTCAAATCATTAAAGTTGCAAATGATTTTTATAAATCTTTAACTTTTTTAGACATTCCTGTATTATTTCCCCATCCCACTACCCAGAAGTAACCAGTTAGCATTTTTATTATGTATCCTTCTGGACTTAGTTCCATGTACAGTTGACCCTTCAGCAACATGGGTTTGAATTGTGTGGGTCCACTTATACATGGAATTTTTTCAGTGAATACTGTAAATGTATTTTTTCTTGCTTATGATGTTCTCTAGCTTATCATACATAACATACAAACTATGTGTCAATCAACTATTTCTGTTATTGGTATATGGCTTTCCATTCAAAGGTAGGCTATTAGTAGTTAAATTTGGGGGGAGTCAAAAGTGATATGTAGAATTCTGACTGCATGGGCATTGTTCAAGGGTCACCTGTATATGTTGCTTATTTACATATAGACAACTCACAGAGATTCACATACATATACTTTCTTCCATTCCCTGATATGTCATGGAAACCTATCCATGTCAGGACACAGAGATCTGTCTCATTCTTTTAAATAGGTGCATAGTATTTCATATTATATATAGACCATGATTTATTCAGTTATATCCCAAGTGATGTACACTTAAATTGTTCACAATTTTTAATACTGACAGCAATGTTGACTATATATTTTGATCATTACCACAACATACATTCCTAGAAGTGAAACTGTGAGGCCAAATTATATTCACAGGAGAAAAATATGATTGGCACTACCAAGCTGAACCCTACATTCTGAAACCTTTATGGCTTCAAGTGAGGCTAAACTGCTGTTCAATAGCTTCCAGTAGTTTTTCTATTTCTGAAGAAGTAAGTGTAGGCAGAATTTACCCCTGAGGATAGATTGATCTTTTGTTTGGGGAAAAACATGTTAATGGATTTTTGGTTATGCCAAAGTAAAGCCAAGACTGCATTTTGGAATAGACAAAGACAAATGGGAGCTTCAAACATTCTCTCTGCATAATCACAGAAAAAGCAGTCCTTCTGTGGGTGAAGTTGCTGCTTCAAAGGGCTTGTCCTACCAACTCTGTGACACTCTATTTACCTGTAGAAATATCTACCTCTAGACTTGCCCACTCTGCCTCTCCCTACTTGATAAACTCATGCCAAACCTCCCTGTTACCGTAAACAATGCCCCCCTTTCTCCTGGGGTACAAGCAATGTTTCCTCAAGTTTTGCTGATATTTGTTCCTAATTGCTTCCTCCATCCAGCTATTTCTTTCTAATTTTCATCTCAATCCCTTACTGTTGATTTTGCCTCATTTCCTCTTGAGTATTTTATCTCTTGCCTTGATTTAGGTCACACTGTGTCATCTCTTCTCTGGACCACTGCTGTATTGCCTTAACTGGCCACCTGCCCCCAGGTTCTCCAAACTCAAGTACAAGCCTAGATTCTTGTTTGAAAAGCCTTTCTAAAACTTCAACTTGTAGTCCCCCAAACATCTATAATAACTCAACAGCAACTGAAGTATTTTACTTTAATATCTCAACTAAACTTTCAAAGACTGCTACAACCATCCTCCTGTCACTCCCACATCTCAGTACACAGATCCTCTTTTGAGCTAACCTGCCTGGAACTCTTGAATTCGTGTCCCAGGAACTCTGCCTGGAACTCTGGAACTCATGTTCATTATGACCTGTTATTCCTTCTCCTAGAATTTTCTCCCCTGCCTGACATCCAACATCCTTTATGTCCTTCACACCTTTCTTTCCTCATCCCAGAAGTTTTATTCATTAATTTATGTATACAGATATTTACTGAATATGTACAGTGTGCCAATTACTGCCACAGCTGCTAGGCATATAATGGTAATCAAAAGTTTCTAGAAATTACAATCATGAAACAAACAACTCTTTAATTACAATTTAAGTTACAATTTTGACAATTGCTATGAAGAAAATGCTAAGAGAGAAACTAATGGGGTGTCTTAACCTACTGTGGGGAGGGGTCAGGGGAGGTGTTAACAAAGTTTTCCCCAAGAAAGTGGCATTTAAGCTGAGCCTTTAAGGATGAAGAGTTAGCCAGGGGAAGAGGGGTGGATAAAGCATTCCAGACAAAAAAAACCAGCTTATATGAGGGTACAGAATGTCCAGATCACAGGGAAGTAAGGGGGTACTGACAGGAGATCAGATTAGGGAGGTAGGCGAGCGTCAGATCATAGAGGCCTAATGGATTATAAGGATTTTTGCTTTTATCTCAAAAGTAATGCAAGGAAGTCATTGAAAGATATTAAGTAAAGGAATGATGTGTGTGTGTGTGTGTGTGTGTGTGTGTGTGAGAGAGAGAGAGAGACTGACAGACAGACAGACAGACTTTGGCTATATGGGGAAAATAAGCCTTACATGTAAGTTTAGGTTTCTTGACAGCAGAGAACTATGCTTTCTCCTTTTGTTTAGACTCTACAGCCCCCAGTATAAGTAGTCCCTGCTTTTACAGCATCCAAAGCAGCTAGTCCCCTAGCCTCTGCTTACATATGTCCAAAGTTTGGAAGTTCTCTATTCTTTTATTATTAGAGAATACTATTCAAGAGAAAATTCTTTGGTTGAGGGTCATCTATTTTGCCAACTCGTCCTAATTTTGGTGTGTAAAACAACACAAAATATGATGGGTTCTCCTCTTCTTTATAGTATGAAGGAACAGTTTAAAGAAGGTCAAAGAGTCGGGAAAGCCTGTAGCAGGTTCCAAGTCTACTGAGTAAGACTGAATAGAAGGTAAAATCTAAATAGGGGAAGGGGAGGTGATAGAAGGTTGGGGGCCATCTGAGATAAGAGCCTGAGATACATCTTTTCTTAATAGCCTGTGGAAACCACTGAAGTGTTTAAATAGGAAAGTGATACAGTTAAAACTAGGTTGGGGGAAGATTATTCTGAGAATGTAACAGAGACCAGGAACCTATGCTACTACTGTAGACAATGGCTTCTAAGGCCTGACTGACATAGAATGGGGGCAACTGAGGGTAGAAAGAAGAAACAAGAATCAAGAAGAATGTTGGATCTACAAAGAGATAAAATTCTGCATCTGATTGGATTATAGGATGAGAAAGGACCAAAGGTAAGTTCTGAGTTGTTTCCCTGAAAGAGCAAGAAAAGGCGGGATAACAGACACCATAATAGAGAACGGCTGCCATGTCCTCAAAACAACTTACCGGTACCTTTTCTGTAGACTAATATTGTTAGTTCCTTAATCATTCTTCATCTAACATGGTTTCCAGACACTCCACTACCCCTCCCTTTAAAATCTAATGCATTTGTGGTGATGTCATTTCCTTTACAAAACTATAAGCTCCTTAATGTGGTTTTTGTTTCCTTCTCAAAGTTTAGCATAGCAATCTGCACCCCTGTTGAGTCAACAAACATTTATTGAATGTGTTAACTCACTATAAAGATCTGGTAGGACAAACATGGACCCTGTAATTCTCAAGTTCTGGCTCCTAAGGACATAATGTAAAAAGAAGAAAAAAAAAATACAAATACAAAACTTTCTCCTTCCACCTACCCCCAAAATGCTAAAAACTGACCAACAAAAACCCGTAAACCACTTCTGCAAAACACCGACATGTCAGAGGTTTCAAGATCTACTTAATAACCTAATAAAGCATAAAAAAGGACTCAAACTACAATGTTCACTAATAAGAACTGGACACTTACCCAAACCTCCAAATCCACCTCCTCTCTAAGACTTGGCTCTTAAATCCATCTACTTTCCTAATGACAGAAAACTGTCTCTTCAGAATAAAAGGTGACATTTGCCATTAATTTTGAAAAGCTGACAAAAGACTCGTTTCTTAACCATAGAAACTTTATTTGGTCCTATATGATTTGGGGTAGGAAAATGCTGTAGACAGAAAACAAATGGTAGCAACAAAGCATACTTATTCTGTGTACAGTGTAGGTTACTAATGATTTGAAAGAAGATACAAAAGGGAAACACTACAAAATAAAATAAAAACCATGCCTATCAAATTTAGAAATGACAATGAAGCTGAGGAGACAACTGAGTGACAGACCAGACACCAACCCTGACAGCTAGGAACAATGGGAAGATGCAAATAAAAATAAAGTAAAAAAGAGAAATGTAATTTCCTGACCTTGAGTCCCCAATACAAACAGTGAGTAGGGATGACAAGCCTGAATAATAGCACGTGTCTTGGTTGGCTATGAACTCAAAAGAAGTCAATAGCTGCCCAAAGGCTTATTTGTTCTTCCGGAAGTGCAGGTGTTCCAATCTCAAATGCCCTCACTTTCTGTTGCTGAGCTGCCTTGAGCTCAAAGGAATCACCCATTGTGAAAATGCATAGGACTCTGGTGGAAATGAAGTGACAACCTCTTGAGAAGGTCACAGATTTTGATGAGTAAGAACTGTGTTTTAGGTTTTTATAGTTTAAAACCTTTGCAGTGCAAGCCCTCAGGATGTGTTTGAATTACAAGTATCTGTCCCCAAAGCACAGCTCTTCTTTTCCAAAGAAATGGACAGAGCTAAAGGTAAAATAAGTCCGCTGAGAAGACTCCTGTCCCTGTGGAGATATATACAGGAATCCCCAAATCACACAGCATTTCTAGGAATCACAATCTTGTCTCTATAAAAATAATATGAAGCCTGTTACCTGGGTGAGTTTCTAATTATGGGGCCCACTATTTAAAGAATCTAACAACTCTAAAACTGGACAATTTCTCAATTTTGACATAATTATGATTTTATGATCAAATCAACAAAGTCCAAAAGGAATAAAACCTCAGACTAGTCTAATTTAATATTTTAACATGATCTAGAAGAGGGAAATATTCACATCTGCAAATGACTTTAAGTTCTTTGGGTCAAAAAAAACCAAACAAAACCAAATCAGTGGACATAAATTAAAAAAAAAATCTTAAGGCTATGTGAGAGGGCAAAGAGTGGCAAACAAGCCTTAATATGCACAAATATTACTTTAAAAAATAATTTGAGGGGATACCGGGATGGCTCAGGGGGTTGAATGCTCATCTTGCAGCCCCGGGATCCAAGAATCGAATCCCAGCCCTGGCCCCAGCCCATGCGGGCCCATATGCTGAACTGGGGTGTGCTCCCAGTTCAGTTCTCACCAGGGCAAGCCTCCTGTGTGGGGGGCCCTGGGTTCAGCTCCTGCCTGGGGCATGCTTTCCATGTGGGAGGCCCCTGGCCAGTTCATGCCCTGCATAGCCCCACACCCACCTGTGGAATGAAACTATGTAGAAAACTAATGACGTGCAACTATGGAGACTGCTCTGAGACCTCCCCCTTCTCTCTCTCTCTCTCTCTCTCTCTCTCTCTCTCTCTCTCTCTCTCTCTCTCTCTGTCAAAAACAATAAAAATAAATCTTAAAAAAAAATAAAAAGAAAAAGATTTTCAGCTCTACTTTTAGAACAATGGGCCTGGAACTATGACTAACCCAGAACAGAAACTTCAGTGTCATTGTTCAGGTTCCTGCACTGTCACAATGTGCTTCCCCAGCCACACACACGTAGATAGTGTAGGTTCTGGATAGCATTGTGATACTGGGAATGAAATAGAAAACATGACATGCCTGATTAGCAAGTCAAAAAGATTCCATTTTATCCCTATTGACTGGATGTTTCTGTCCCCCAAGAGCTTGGTGAGGATGTAGTTAGAAGTACTAGGGCAAGTTCTATAGTATGTAAATGTTTCATTACATTCAGCCACCTGGTCTGAATTGGGTAGAATGAAAAATGCTTTGATCTCATATCAAGCTAAACAAAAGTTAGCCACAGGACTTGCCATTGGCCCTTCTCACCTATTCCAGATCACCCACCAGACCAGGCTAAAGCTTCTAATAGGACCTTTTCTCTATTTCAAAGGAATTTCATACAGCACAGTCACATGCAAGATTCACAAAGCCTTTCACTCCTTTAACCCACAAGCCAAAGTATATATGTAAGAACCATGCCAAGACAAAACACCTCCTCCCAGAAAACATGGGATTGAAGACAGAACCATACTTTCCCCTGCTCTCAAGATAGTGGGTACTCTTGTTCACAACTTTTTCTACCTAACAAAGATGCTGCAATATAATGACTGAAACACATCTTATGACTAAGCTTGTGAACTTGAGTTAATAGAACTAATTTCTACGTTTTACCATGTTGATTGAAGGTCTAGATTGAAATGTTCTTTACAGTAGTCACTCCAACAGGATCACCAATTCTCTGACTGGTCTTTATTGGGGTATCAATTGAAATTCTTTGGGGTAAAGTTTCTGTGGTAGGAACCCAGAAGATAGGACCTAGAGAAAGACTCTTCTTGTTATTTGTCAAAACATCTGTGGTAATTTTCAGTAACTGCTTATCCAGGAGTAAAATATTACAGAACAAAATAAGAAACTCCAAATCCAAATCATGTGTGCATGTGTGTTTAATAAAGATGGCACTTCAAAATAGTAGGGGAAATGGTGGTTAATAAATGATACTGAGGTAATTCATTAAACATTTGGAGCAAAAATAAGGTAGTACCCTACCTTGTATCATAAATGAAGTTCAGGCAGGTTAAGGTTTTAAATACACAACCAAAAATAACAAATAACTAGAATAAAACAAAAGTGGGTATTTATGTGCTCTTAGGGTAGGGAAGGCCCTTCCAAACTTATGGGTAGAGGCAACACATGCAAAAGAGAACACCACTAGATTTGACTACATAAAAACATACAACATCTGTACGTGAAAATAAAACAAAGTAAAAAAGCAAAGACAAACTGGGAAAATCTTTGCAATAAATATGACAAAGAATTAATATTCTAACTA
The DNA here is from genome assembly GCA_004027555.1 of Craseonycteris thonglongyai. NCBI lineage: Eukaryota > Metazoa > Chordata > Mammalia > Chiroptera > Craseonycteridae > Craseonycteris > Craseonycteris thonglongyai. Next base: position 17,190 of record PVKE010022500.1, on the reverse strand, counting down.
CATTAAAGCTTTTACATATCAATAAGAACTTATGAACATGTATCCACAGGGAAATGGGAAAAGGTATGAACAGGCAATTCCCAGAAAAATAACCAATCTCTCTCTCTCTCTTACACACACACACACACACACACACACACGTACATATGTGCTATCTGATTGTTAACAAAGACATACAGCTTAAAATACTGATTATATAATAACATCTTTTACCTATCAAATTTGCAGAGATTAAAAAAAATAATACTCCATGTTATCAAGGATCTCAAAATACACGTTCTTATACTATTGGTGGAGGTATAACCCAATTTAGCACAATATATCACAAGTCTTAAAAACATGTTCATACCCTTTGGCCCAATAATTCCGCTCCAAGGAATTCATTCTGAGGAAATATAATAATCACAGATTTAAAAAAGCATCGGACAAGGACAGCCATCAAAGTGTTATTTATAAGATAAAAAAATTGGAAATACCTAAATGTCCACCAATAAGGGAACAGTTACATGAATTATGGCACACACATGATGGAATATTAAATGGTTAAAAACCACTGTAATCCTAACGTATGTTAAGTTAAAAGAAAGGCTGTAAACTGGTTTAAATACTATGAGCACCATCTTGAAAGAGATATGTATTATGTGATATATCGTAAAAGTTTAGAGGGAAATACACACACAGTGGTTATTTCTGGGGGTGATCACAGGTTTTTTGAAATATTTTTCTTTGTATTTTTTTGTATTTTTCAATTTTCAAAAAATCTAAGTGTAATAAATACCTCTATATCCAGGGAAATTCCCTGAGTGTGAAAGTATTACATTTAGGGGCACAGGGAGGCAAAAATATTACATTTAGGGATGTGTGGAGGCAAAATGAATAGGACAGGCCCAAGGACAAAACCAGGATACACATATACTAGAAGACACCTCCATACTTGCACCTGGCTCATTCATCACGTTCTGCTGGGATCCAGCATGCAACAAGACAAATCCACATAAATGGATTATCACTATTATCACTTGGCCACTTTCTCCAAGAGTGGCCCGAAGAAGACTTGCAAGCCCCTTGCTGAAAACTACATATACCACATCTACCATATGTCTCCAACCTACCAGTCCAGTAACCCTGTCCATCAAGGCAATTTGGCCAGTCGGATGTGACTTATCTGACCTTGGTGAACGAGTACTGCTTCCTGTGCTCACCACTTCTTTTTCCAAGGGTTTTGAAAACAATTCTTGATCATCTAGCCTAGAACTTAATCCAACATTTGCTAAATTCTTTTTATCCTTTTCAAAAATTTGAAAGTAGGGGAAAGCCGGGACGGCTCAGCGGGTTGAGCGCTCGCTTTGAGGCCACGAGGACCGGGGATCGAATCCCGGCTCCGGCCCAGGCAGGACCCACATGCTGAACTGGGGAGTTCCCACAGTTCGGTTCTCTAACTGTCTCTGTCTCTGTCTCTCTCTATCTGTCAAAAGTAAAATAGAAATAAATATGCACTGAAGACAAAAAGATAATTTCTCTCTCTATAAATGTGAAAAGATAAAAAAAAAAAAAAAATTTGAAAGACATGTACACAGATCTGTAATGTACATTTCATACAAAATATGTGAGTCTTCCTCTATGGGTCTATTCAAATTTTTTATCATTTAATTTTATTGAGGGGAAAAATCCCTAAATCTCCAGGGCCTTTGCTTTGTTGAGATATCTAAATTCAGTGTAAAGTAAACAAAGGTCCACTTCAAGAGGATGAAAGTGTTATCACAGGAAAGAAGAGGGAAAGACAAGACACTTATTAAAGTAAAGCTGTTATTAGCTTAAGACTGTGTGATTCAATAATAGTCTATGTACAAATAGGAACTTGTAAATTGAATTCACAACTCACTTCCACTTACCTAACATAGAATTTGAGTTAGAAGAAACATCATTTTGCACAGTCCCTTCATATTTTATAAATCAGAAAATTGGGGCCCAAAGAGGTACTATAATAGCACAAGATCATTCACCCACTCAAAGGTAGTCAGAACTAGAACCTAGGACCTTGGCTCCTCCTCCAAGATGATTGACATAGGATAGATGGCTATACACACACACACATTCTTTTCTTAACATAAAGGGAGAAAAAACAGTATTTTCTAAATTTCAGTGACAATTTCTCAAATTATTCTACTGCTCGTATTTATCTAAAACAATAAAACCATCACCCTGTTGTGAAACAGAAGTCTAAAGCTTTAAACACAGCAACAGTGTAAATATCAAGGTCAAGATTCCAACAAGCAACATATTAAATTAAAAAGAAATCCCAAAAAGCTATAACTACAGAAGAAATAACTAATTCTCATTGCCATATATTATCCTAATCACTTTATCCCATCAGAAGAACCAATGTTTTACAGACACCAAAACTCCTTGGATGTTGCCTCAAACCATCTAACAAGGACAAGAAAGCACCTGTCTCAGTAGGTTCAGAATGCTTTGCCAACTCTCGCTATCATGTCCTTGGGCTACACAGAAGACAGAAAAGCCCAGCGCATGCATGTGTGTAAAGTTCAGCTGCAGCAGGCAAAACTGGAAAGAAGGCCAACATTTTTTTTTTCTCTTCTAAGTTTAAAAAACAGGGTAGGCCTTAAAGGGTGTAGCCACTTTGGGGAAAAGTCTGGCAGTTCCTCAAAAATGTTAAGTTACCTTAAGACCCAGCAATTCCACACTAAAGAATCAAAAACAGGGGAAGCCAGGATGGCTCAGTGGGTTAAGCGCTCACTTTGCAGCGCCCGGGACCGAGGATCGAATCCCGGCCCCGGCCAGTGTGGACCCATATGCTGAACTGTGGAATTCCCCCAGTTCAGTTCTCTCTCTGTATCTGTCTTTGTATCTCTCTCTCTCTTTCAAAAAGTAAATAAATAAAACTTAAAAAAAAAAAGAATCAAAAACATGACCAGACAAAAACTTGCCCATGACTGTCCATAGCAGCAGTATTCACAATAGTCAAAAGGTGAAAACAGCCAAATAGTACATCAACTGAAGAGTGGATAAACAAAATATGGTTTACCCATAGGATGGAATATATTCAGCCTTAAAAAAGAATGAAGTGTTACATTCTACCACATGGATGAACCTTAAAAACATTATGCTAAATGAAAAGAGGCCAGACACAAAAGACCACAGAGTGTATGACTCCATTTATAGGAGCCAGTCAGAAAAGGTAACTTTACAGAAACAGAAAGTAGATTAGTGGTTGCCTGGGGCTATGGGGAGGGAGAAGTTGGGGGGGGGGGGGGGAAATGGGTAGTGACCACCAATGGGACAGAGCTTCTTTTTAGGGTGAGAACAATGTTCTAAAATTCATTGTGGTGATAGTTGTACCACTCTGAACATTCTAAAAGCCAATGAATTGTATGCTTCAAATGGGTGAATTGTAAGGTATGTGAATAAACTGGTTTGTTGTTTTGGGTTGGTTTTTTTTTTGAGTCCTGTCATTTTTATCAGGTCAGCATTCCTAGCTAAAGTTATCTCCTCTCAAACGTCAAACCCCTCCAGCACATGGTGATAAGAGTGAAATTTAGTCCTTTATCCTCTTGGTTCCCTCTAATCACCTGAGTAATAACACAGTTGGCTTGCTCTGGTCTCAAGTCAATTTGGAAACTGTGAGAATCAAATGAGGGGGTTGAGCAAAGCACAACTGAATGACAATCAACAAGCACATGAAAAGATGTTCAACATCACAGCCATCAGGAAAATGCAGATGAAGACACAATGGGATATACCTCACACCCACCAGGATGGCCAGAATCAAGCAGACTGTCATTAACAAGGGCTGGTGAGGATGTGGAGAAATTGGAACTCTCACACCACTGGTGGCAATGTAAAATGGTGCAGCCGCTATGGAAAGCAGCCTGGCCATTCCTCAAAGGGTTAAATATAGAGCTGCCATATGACCCTGTAGGTATATATACCCAAGAGAAATGTAAACCAATGTTCATGCGGAAACCTGCATACAGATGATCACAGAAACATTATTCATAATAGCCAAAAAGTGGAAACAACCCAAATACCCATCAACTGATGGGTGGATAACAAAATGTGGTCTATCCATATAATAGAGTATTATTCAGCCTTAAAAAGAAATGAAGTACTGGTACAGGCCACAACACAGATATACCTTAACAACACTATATTAAGTGAAAGTGGCCTGTCACAAAGGCCATATATTATATGAGACGTTCAGAATAGGCAAATCCATAGAGACAGGAAGTAGATTAGTGGTTGCCTAATGCTGAGGGAGGTGGGGGAGATGACAGCTAAAAGGTTCAGTTTCTTTTTGAGGTGGTAAAAATGTTCTAAAATTGATTGTGGTGATGGTTACACAACTCTGTGAACATTCTCAACACCACTGAATGGTAGGTACCCTTAATGAGTGAATTGTAAGGTCATAAAAAATGAATCACAAATACAATTCCACTTCACTTGAAGAAATGAAAAGTGCCTAGTTACTACATTAATATTCTTAAGTTTGCACATCTTTGCTGTTAAATTAAGCAAACCAACTCCCATTATTTTTGGCTCCTCCTGTGACCTTCATTTTCCTCATCTATAAAATGGGACTAATACCACAGGGATATTAATGCTAAAGATTAATGCTTACAAAGACATCTGGAACACAGAGATACTTCAACTCAACAAAACTTGTGTCATGGCCTGGATTGGGTGCTGGGGACACAAAGATGAATCCAAATACTAGCTGCCTTCCAATTGTTCAGTATAGAAATGCTGTTAACAGGGATCCACTTTCTTCCTTCTCTACATTAGTTTTCTTTTAGGATGGCAACAGGCATTTCAGGACTTTGATTCTTTGCCTTGATAAACTTCCACCTCTGTGCTGTCATGTGAGAGCATGCCAATAGGGGAGGAACTATACATCCTTCATTCTGAAATATGGGGAGATTGGAGAGGGTTACTTAAATGTTATGGGAAAAATATCTCTCTTATGCACTCAATTTATCAACACTGCTCCTTAACTCTTCTAGGTGTTACTTGAAGATGTTTCCATGATAAAACTCTTAATTTCTTACTCTCTGTACCCCCAGCCCACTGGGATTTACACTCTGGTTGAAAAGACTGGTCACAAAGGATCAGTTCCAAGTTTAGCCACCTTAGTGACCAATTTCTGGCTCACCACCTGATCTGGGGTTCAGGTTCTACTCTATAAACAAAAGGGCTTTCCAGAAAAACACTAGCTCAGTTTATGAACAGAGGCTGACACAAAGTGTGTGTGTGTGTGTGTGTGTGTGTGTGTGTGTGTGTGTGTGTGTGTGTGTGGTGGGAGAATGTACAAGATAGTTTCTAAATCAAAATGGAACACAAAGCCCATCCACAAGTCACAGGAAAAAATCTTTTTCATTTTAGGATAAATTGGAAAAGTGCCTTTGCCAAAAGCCAGTTGTTTAAATTTTCAATTTGAATTTTAAGCAGGATTATACATGCCCAAGAACATCATGCTATTTTTAGCTAATAGGTAAGATTGTTGTGTCCATAACAGTTTGGAGCAATCAGGAGTGAAACTATTAAGCAGCATCTTTCACTATGATACCCTTATCATTTAGTACTTCTATTTCTTTTCTTAAATTGTTTTTGACAGAGAGAGAGAGAGAGAGAGAGAGAGAGAGAGACAGAGACAGAGACAGAGACAGAGACAGAGACAGAGACAGAGACAGAGACAGAGACAGAGAGAGAACTGAACTCAGGGAACTCCCTGGTTCAGCATATGGGTCTGCACGGGCTGGGGCCGGGATTCGATCCTCGGTCCCCGGTGCTGCAAAGTGAGCGCTTAACCCACTGAGCCATCCCGGCTTCCCCTCTATTTCTATTTTAATGTTTTCCAAAGCTTCATCATAAAAATACTTGCAAAGCACCCATGCTAGGCACAGTACAAAGTTCAATAGACAAACACAGCTCCTACCTTCATTATGGGTTTAACCCACATCAAGCAAACCAAATTGATGAAAGGATCTCAAGGTTAGAGCATTCCCACCAAGCTGCCATCCATTGCTAAAGTGCCCAGGGGAGATAAACTAGGAAGCAACTACTGTCTTGCACCTAACACCCTTCCAGCGCTTGCACCCTCTCTATGTATTGAAAGGAGAGGGGTAATGAAAATGTTTTAAAATGGACTATGACAATGGATGCACAACTCTGTGAATACTCTAAAAGCCACTGAATTGTATACCTAAGTGGGTGAATTGTATGGTATATGAATTATATCTCAATTAAGCTGTGAAAAAAAAGGGAGAACTGTTCTTCCTCTGATTGTGTTAACTAGTAAAAGCTAGTTTTTGAAGCTCTCATGCTGAAGGCTCTCTAGTTAGAGGCTGTCCTGCATTGGAAAGGGTGCCTCAGTGGCCACCATGGAGATGAGGCTCTTCTCCCCCTGCACATGTAACTTTCTTCTCCTTACTCTTTTCCTTGTCTCTCTTCTGTGGTTTCCTGAGTTCCTTTTCCTGCTGCTCCTCTTCTAACTAGGTCTTAAGTCTTTCAGGCATTCCCAAGCACTGTTTGTCCCAACTGGTGGACCAAGATGAAGCTGATTTAAGAAAAAAAAAAAAAAGATGAAACTGATTGCTGACCCTCCGGCAAGTTTCCTTTTGTGACCTTAGGCAAGTCACGTCCTTGCTCTCCTTCAGTTTGCACAATGAGGGGTTGGGCTACGTGATCCTTTCCAGCTCCCACATTCCATGTGAAAAAAAATGCAAATAATGAACACTTACTTGCCCAACAACATGTAAAGTCTGCCATTTTAGTCAACAGACACATATTTGGATCATTCATTTTGTAAATGTCCACATGATGTAATCTTTTAAAGAACAGCATTTCATGTATTTATAACATGATTGATTTGAAGTCCTTATTTTTTTAAAAATTATCACTTTATCAAAGAAAATTCAGGTTCCAACACAGAATGCTTGATAGTCCCTCTCTGGACCTGTCTCCAAGGGTTCATTTTCAAATGGAAAGAAAACAACAAAGCGTTTGCATGTTGGGGCCCTTTTGGATTTACCAAACCAAAGAACAAAGACTGGAGTGGCCGAGCCTTACCAGCAGTGGTTCAACTAAATCCCCAAAAGAAAGGCTTTGTTTAGTAAGTGGCAGAGAGATCTAGGAAAAGACATACATTATAAACTCTCAGTAATGTGCTTAGACAGCAATGAACACTGCAGGAATCCTTTTACCAGTTAGATCCCCCCAACAAAGCCCAGAGAAAGATGTAGTCACCAGTATGTAACATCATACCACCAGACAAATTCACAGTATTATTTTCATGTGCCCAACATCAGAGAGCAAAACCGAAAGAAACATATCAATTTCTCCTACACACATACCCACAAATATGCAAGAGAAACCATTTTCTCTGCAGAACCTACATTATCAAAGTTGTGGGCATGACATGGATAAATACTGGTCGCTAATAAAAATCAGATGATTAGCTTTACAATGAGAAGCAAACAGCACACGCAGAAATCATAAAGACAATAACTCTAAGGTGTGTTTCTTGTCTTTAAGCTGAACAAACACTGAAAGAAATGACTCAAAAGTGCCCATTTGCATCCCTCTTTCCCATTACCTCAGATCAGCAAGCGCTCCTGTTAGTTACCTCTCTACGCTTCTGTCCAGATCAAAACAGCCTAGTGCAGAAGGTGGCGGCCCCTCGTCTTTCCCTTCAGGCTCTTGGCTTAAGGTACTACTGAACTAGAGTGGGGGGAGGGCGCAAAGGACAAAGGTAGCCGCTTTGATCCCTTAAGGTTTTGCAACAGGGCTCTCAGCCTCTCCCTCATCACGGCACCAGAGCACCTGCCCAAGAGAGGTCCCTTCCTCCCACTTAGTAACCGGCCCACCGGACCTAGGTGTCTGAGGATCGCGGGCGCTGCAGCACTCAGGGACAAAGGCCGGGCTAACAAAGAGGAGGGGGAGGCGACAGAAGTCAGTGCAAACAAAAGCCGAGGTGGGGGTCCTAAGAACGCCAAGCCCAACTCGGGTGTTCCCCAAGGCAGCCAGGTTCTTAAGTGTGGGGGAGGGGCACTGTAGAAAATTCCTCTGAGGTTAGGGATCAGGGACCTGCTGGGGAGACACGAGGCTCAGGGGCAAGAAAGGGGCAGGGCTGGAGAATAGGGCGAGGTGATGGCCAAAAGGTGCCAAAGACAGGAGGGCTCAATGACGGGACAGGGGGCGCTCCCCGGGGCTGCGACCGACACCCAGGAGAGGCACCCCAGCTGCTCCACTAGGAGCTGGGGACCCGTGGCTAAGGGCCTCGAGGGAGAGCGCAGAGTGGGGGGCTCAGTGTTGGGGAAGAGAGAGTCTGAGAACAGAACCGTGGAGAGGCTCAGGCGGACTGGGAGGGGGCCTGACCCCGTCCGCCCCACCTCACCTGGCGCCGGGTCCGAGTCCAGGTCTCGTGCTGAGAAAGCGCCCGCTCCCGCCGCCCCTCCGTCCCGCGCGGGAGACCACGGACACAAAGCGGGGCGCGCGGGAGGAGGGAGCAGGGGAGGGGGAGGGCAGGGAGGAGGAGGAGGAGACGCTCGAGGCGCGCGAGGGGGGAAGGAGGGGCGCCTGTCGCCTCGGTCAGGGGGCGGGGCGTGCGGCTGGAGGCCGCGTTCGGTCTGCCAATGGCCATCCCGCTGGCCGGCTGGCTGGGGCGTGCCGGCCCGCAGCTCACCTCGGTACCTGGGCCTCGGCTGGACCCAGCCAATGAATTTCCTTCATTTGCATAGCCGACCCCGCCCACTCAGCCCTGCCCGGGCACTGCTTTCAGAGATCACAAAGAAGGGCCCCCGTAGGGGGAGGGGGTCCACTCCCGATGCCCGGCTCTAAGGGCTTGGCATCACCTTTACGGCGCGTTTATGGGTCTTTCATGGTCACCCTGACGTGGGGAGGGAAACGGGGGGTCACAGGGGTTTGGATCAAGATCTCTTAAGAGGTCGGATCTCTTCTCCCTGAGTTTCTTCTAACCAAGCTGCCCTCCTCCTGTTCCAGGGCACACAGTTCCTCTTCTTCGCCTCGTAGCCCTCTGCCCAACCCCCTTCTTCCCCCTCCTCTTTTTCCAGCCGCCCGGTCTCCTTGCCACCCCCACCCCACCCCCGCCACCCCCGCCCCGCTTCCCCCAGCTCTGTAGGTTGCTGCCCACTACTGGCCTTTTGCTGCACTGCAGCCCTGATCTGCCGGCTCTGAGCACAGCCGCGACAAGATGCTCCTGCCCAGAAGGACACAGAGCAAGAGGTTACTGCCCTGGGGTAGAAGGGGGCTGGGCAAGTGGCCTTGATACCTATGATGGTGAAAAGCCAACACGTAGTGTAAGTCTGAACTCCTCAAATCATCTTGTCCCACCTTCCTTCTCCTACCTTCAGGTCTGTACTGGGCCACAATGGTGACTGACTGGCCAGCCCTTTTCAGAGCAGCTGCAGCCTGCTCATGAGTTGCATTCCTCAGGTTGACACCGTTCACCTGTTTAAAGACAGGAGCCATGAGCCACCCAAAAGCAAGAAAAGGAGTCCTCTGTCCTATCAGTTAGGAAATGAAGCTGGGTAGTCTATCCTTAAGCCAACTGGGAGGCCTTTCTCCCTATCCCATCCTTGTCCCTAAGAGGGAGACCTAAATGTAATCATTATCTTTCTGGGGTCAAGTGCCAACCAGAGTTAAGATCCAAGAGACATTCATTTCCACTTCAGGGCTAAGTCTCATCTTGGTCCCTGTCCCTCACTGAGGACATCGCTGAAGAAACTATATGTTTTCTCCAGTTCTTAGCCCTTCCCCATCTCATGAAGCATTCCTTGAGCAAGCGAGGTCTCCCCTCCTCCCTTTTAAACTGGCAGGGTGCCCATCCTCCCCCCACGCCTCTGTCTCCTCACCGATAAGATCCGGTCTCCCCTGCGCAGCTCCCCACTCAGGTCGGCTGGGCCTCCCGCCAGGATGAAGGAGACAAAGATGCCCTCTCCATCCTCTCCCCCCACGATGTTGAAGCCAAGGCCTGTGGAGCCCTTGTGCAAGACGATCTTGCGGGGCTCTCTGCGGGGAAGAGAGTGGCAGGGTCAGGACAGGCCGGTATGAGCCGTTGTGCCCGTGAGGACCAGCCTGGAAGAAGTCCCGTCGTGCTGCAGAAGGACTTGGGTCCCTCCGTGCGATACCTTGTTCCTCCCTGTCTCTCCTGGAACCTGCTTGGCTGCTGCTTTCTGCCAGGTGCCAAGTTTCAGTTCCTCTTCCCTCCCTTATTCCCTAGGGCTTGGAGTCACCTTCCCAGGGGATAGTCCCCTACTCTCTCAGGTCAACAAACCTCTCCCCTGGGCTCCGGAGACCACACTTCTGGTGATCTTCCTCCCCACATTCTCCTATCCTACCAAGCTGTGTAATGGGCCCAGGGCCACAGCAGGGGAACCAGCGAGGAGTAGTGGAGTCAGCCTGGGGTTGACTGCACTCGTCATCCCCCAAAACGTGTCTACTTACTCTCCACATACTCTTCTGCCGGCTTAAAATTCCACCCCACAACCTCCCTCCTCCCTCCCTCAACAGCAGGTGTAGTCGCCTGCTACCACTAAGTACCCTTGCTAGGTGATGTGGGAGACAAAGAACTCCCAGGTTCCCCAAGGGGCTTCAGAGCCTAACTGAAGAAAGGGAAGAAACATGAACTACTGGAATTACAAGTAACTGCGTCTAAGAAATCCCCCACTGGTCGCAGTGTCATCAAGTGAAGGCGACAGCCACTCAGGCACAGCTACACTTTCCGGGCCCACCGCCTTCGCTTTGCATTCTAGTTCATCAGAGGAGCCCCAAGTCCAAGACTCCTCCTCCCTGACTCGGGTTCTGAGGTGCATGTCTCCCTCCCGGAGTCGCGGATGCTCTTGTGCGAAGCCCTCCTCTCCTACCTGGCATCCCCTCCAGGCCGCAGGGAGCGGAGCGGCCAGGCCCATCTCTGCGAAGCCCTCCTCCAGGCTGAGGCCGAGGCCGAGCTCAGACCCAAGCCCAGGGTCAAGCCGGAGCCCGAGAACTTGCGTGCTCGCTCCATGGCTTCAGCAGCTCCCCAGCTCCCCGTCTGCCTACCCTTCCGGCCCCACGACCAGGCCCCACCCCGCAGCAAACCTGTACCCCGGAACCCCGGCCGGCCCGACCAGTTCCACGCGGCCGCCGCCAGAGTGGGGCAGGGCGGGGCAGGTCCCTACTAGGCCACCCGGCCCGCCAGCCTCCCTGCGTCCAGTCAACCCCAGCGGCTGAACGTCTTTCTTTTCTAATTTGGAAACACTGCAGCAGAGGGGAGCTCAGCCGTCTGGGGGCCAAACCCCCCGCAGCCTCCACCTCCTCAGCCCCCTAAACGCTCCACCCCACACTTTCTCTGACTTTCCGATCAGGGCCACACACTTGGCACTCCCCCTAATGGCAGAATTTATACCTGCAATAACCTCTGTCCCTCCATAGGGACCCAAGGGCTGAGTAAGGGCTTCAGACCCCAAAGACAGGAGCCTGCGGGCCCTAGCCTCTTCTTGGTTGCACTACACTTGGCCTGTGGCCAGCCAGAAACGGACTCCTGCCCTCCCCATACCTAGAGAGCACGGAGGGGGCGGGGAGTCTTACCTAGTGAAGTCCTCCTCCGCCAGCATGTGCCTGGGGATGGGAGAGTAGCGGGCCGGGGGAACCTGAGGAGGCGCAGGGTAGCTAACCTTGCTCTCCACAGCTCCCAGATAACCCAGGCTGGAATTATGGCTTACGTGGTTGTCAGCCAAGGCAGTAAAAGCTGCAATCAGGAAAGGGAGAGAAAAGCTTGGAGACTACTGCACATAGGTACCCAAACCATCTCGCCAAGTACTGTCCCTCACACCCCCAAAGAGGCCCAGGGGTGCTGATCCCCTAGGCCTCTCTCCCCACCACCTCCACCCCATGCTTCTTCCTCCTCAGCCCCTTTCTGAATCCTGGGCCCACTCCTGTGAGTCTTAGAAAGAGCTGAAGTCAAGGCAGACTTTCTTTCTACAAAGAAAGGCATGACTGAAGGTGTGACTAATAATAATCCCTCACATCTCTATAGCCTAATACAGTTTTCCAAGGGCTTTCTCGTCCATGATCTCATTTGATCCTTGCAGTAGGCCTATGAGGAAGGCAGCACATACACCAGCAGCTCCTTTTTGCCAAAGAGGAAACTGAAGACAGGTGAAAGGGCCTTGTCCAAGGGCACCAGCTACAAGGGACAGAGCTGGGGTTTGGGCTCAGCTCTTCCGAGCACTAGACCTCTGCTCTCTATCTTAATAAGGGGCGTGAACCTCTTTCCCTTCAGAAGCCAGGGGGTCAGGGCGTCAGGTCAGGCATGGGGCAGATGGGTACGTACTGCTGGCGTAGTCAGGGGGTGCGTACAGGTCGTTGAGGTGAAGGCTGCCTGGCTTGGCCACCTTCAGATAGACCATATCAGAGGTGTTCTTCAGTGAGGCCACAGCTTCCTCGTGCCTCACGTCCTGCAGATTGGTGTTGTTCACCTAAGAGAGGAGAGGCTTAGGGCTGGCACCTGGCAGCAGGCAGGGCCTCTGCAGGCTCCCTGACGGGTGTACTTTCAGTGAAATTAACTGAGCTCACACAGAGGCCCAAGCATCGTGTCCTGATGAGGAGAGAAGCCTGAGATAGGGCTAGGGCATGCCAGGGACTCCCAGCCATGAAAAGAACTGGGGCCTTGGGTAACCCTAACTCCCATGACGCTCCTGAAGTCCCCCCTGCCACCTAGTCCCCGAGTGAGGTTCATGTGGAATGAGAGGCTGCTGAAGCTCCCCGTGCCCACCCTACCACGTGGGCACCCCGGTGAAGGCTGTCTCACCGCCAGCAGCCGGTCCCCGATCTGTAAGCGGCCATCCTTCTGAGCAGCACCCCCGTCAATGATCTTGGTGATGTAGATGCTGTTGTCCCCCGGGATGTGCTGGTTGCCAATGCCCCCAGCAATGCTGAAACCCAGGCCTGAGTGGAAAGCAGCAGAGGGTGGGACAGGGCCACAGGAGAAGTGATAGGGCTCACTCAATCTCAAACCCAGTGCCCCACCCCCAGGCAACCCATGGGCCCCAAGTGCTCCCCGCAAGGATCCCAAACAGGAGGCTGCCATCCTGAGGTCAGTTAGGGTGAGACATGAGGTCAAGAAAGGCCATGGGCTGGACCGGGGCGTTGGGCAAGGACTGAGGCAACTCCCTTCCATTTCCTACAGGGCCAACCAGGGGCCTCTGGCCAGAGCAAGAACCCAGACAGCCGCACCTTTGGGCCCTTTGAGCAGGTTGACTTCCATGATGGTCTCAGGTGGGGGCTGTCGCCTCCGCACCACCAACCGCACCACAGGGCCTGCCTCCTTCAGTGCTTCCACGGCCCGGCTGTGTACCACCTCTGAGACGTCCACCTCATTCACCCGCAGCACGCAGTCATTCACCCTGTGGGGGAAACCCAAGAGGCATGACAGCGCGGGACGGCCCCCAGCCCTGTCCCGCCTCCGCCTGCTCCCCTCCTCTCACATCGAAGGGGAGGGCCCTCCTGCCAGTCAGCCCCCCCCCCCCCCCCCCCCCCCCCCCCCCCCCCCCCCCCCGTGTTCATCCTGCCCCTGCCACACCCAGCCCTGTCTCCAGACCACCTCACCCCAGCCTCCCGTCCATTGCAGCTGCTCCACCAGGGATGATCTTGGTAATGAAGATGCCAGGGTCATCAGGGACATGAGGGTTGTCAATGCCACCTGCGATACTGAAGCCCAGGCCAGAATTGCCCTGCAGTAAGGAGCGGAGGGGTACATTCTGCTCATTCAGATGGCACAAGGGAGGCTTCCTTTGCACCCCACCTCCCCTACCCCACAGAGCACATACTGCAGGCCTCCAAAAGGGCCAAGGCAGGCCAGGGCACATTCATCAGCAGCCTGGCAGCTTCCCAGCCTGTGCTGACCGTTCTGGCGTAGAGGCCTCAGCAAAGCCATCCCCTCCCCAATTCCCTAGGCCTCGGCGAGCAAGATCAATTAATATTTGTTAGTCAGTTGATTGATTGATGCAATGATGTGGCCTCTGAGGCCGCGGTTTCCCCATGCTCTCAATGCAGCCCCTCCCCCCCACCCGTCCCACCCCGAGTCTTAAGACTGAGTTTCAAGGCCCTCCCCTCTCCTTGCTCAACTCTTTCCCTCCCCTTTCATCCCACACCAATGGCAGACTCACCCGCTCAAGTACTATCTCCTCATACTTGAACACGCCATCGCTGCCATTCACCTGGGGGAAGACATAGGCAGGTCCCGACATGCCACCAGCCCTCCCAGCCATCTGCCCCCTGGTCAACCTGCTCCTCCCCCACTTCCCACAAAGTGGCAGAGCCCAAATGGACCCCGGGACACCTCTTGGCCACAGATGGGGACGGGCTGACCCTGAGGAGGCCACCCCCTTCCCCTGGCTTCCAACCATACCAGGTCAAATCCAATTGTTCAGGTAGCTCAGGTCAAGTGTCTGGTCCCAGCCAGCCAGTGGTGTAAACTCACACAGAACCCGAGCTCCAGGACCTTGGGGTTCCCTAGGAGGGTGCAGGGCTGGATCACAGCAATAGAACATGGCAGGAAAACCACACCATGCCCAGCATCCACGGGGGCACCCAGGACCTACTCAGGGACTTGCTCCCCTTCTGAATCACAGCTTTCCCTAATTTGGGGATCACAGACTCCCACCATGTCAGAGCTAGAAAGACAGCTTCCCTCATGACAGATGGTGACACTGAGGTCCAGAGGAACACAGTTTGTGCTTGAGGACACACTTGGAGTTAATAACAGAGCAGGGGCTAGAACCTGGATCTCCATGTGCTCTTTTAATTAAAGCAAGCTGCCAAGGCCACTGATGTTCTGGTCACTCATCCGATGCCCAGTAGAGATCTTGGGGAAAAGACAAGCTGCCCCTTCAGAGTACCTCATGAACCCTCATGGTACATTTCCTTCTGTGTCCCCATGCGCCCAATTTCTCAAATGGTCAGAAGGAGCCAAAGTCCTAATCCATTTTCTATCAAGGAGCATTTGAGGCAGAGCCCTCCATGTTTCCCAGCACCAAGGGCCAGGGTAAGAACTGGCTGAGAGTCAGAGGCAAAGCCAGGGGCAGGGCAGGAGCAGAGTGGACAAGATTCTGCATGAGGGAGAAGCTACTGCTCATGGACTGATTAACAGCAGAGTCCATGGCCTTCAACATGTAGTGGCCACGGGAAGAGACAGAAAGGAAGGGGTCAGAACACAGAGTTGCTTGACCAGCCCACAGAGGTGACTTCCCAGACAGAACATACTTGTGGCTATTGTCATACTTCTGGACGGACAAGTAGCACCTGTTCCCTGACTCCTACTTTCAGCATCCCCAGAGTGGAGGAGCCCTCTGGCCTCTCTTCCCAGGTAACCCAGCACCCACCCCCCATCTTTCTCTGGCTGCATTACCCCTTTCCTGACCCCTGGTCTCCTCCTCTAGAGAGAGGAGCTGGGAATCCAGGATAGAGGCTCCTCCACATGCCCTTCCCTGCTTTCTCCCTACCACTTCCACCTCATGGAGCTTTGACTTTGACAAGCAGGGAGGAAGAGAGGGGAAGAGGGCTGGCTAGCCATGCCTCCACCTGCCCTGGGCCTGACCCCAGGACTTTATGCCCTGTAGCCCGAGGAGTTGGTGGGAGGACTCCAGTGGCAGCCCCACTCTGGTTCCTTATCCCAGAAGGAAGAGCTGATGGCTCTTCAGAGTCCCTAAACCAACACAGCTTCCTGAAATACTATGTGACAGAAACAGAGGTAAAAGGACACTCGGGCAGCTCTTACACGCATCTAGGGTACCACGTGTGGGAAGCCATGTCTCAAGCTCAGCTCCGAGATCCAGAGGCTCCAGCTGCCACTGGTCCACCCTCCCACTGCCCCGCTCAGGGACCCTGCCCCCAGGGCTGGGAGCCATGCAGGGACTAGCCCTGGCAGAGAAACTGTGGCCAACTGTCCCAGCCTTGCAACTGTCACTCATCTCCCAGTTGAGCAGGGCATGCTGGAGAGAGTGTTTGCACAGGTAGGACCCCGTGGTAGAGAGGAGAAGGAGAGAAAGGGACTCGCTGTAGAGGGCAAGGGGCCGAGGCAAGGACCCCGGGAAACAGTCTGTGTAAACAGACAGAAGACTCCTCTCTCCAGGAAGTCCCCACCTCTGCTTCTGAGTGAGATGACATCCTATCCCCAGAGGAGGACAGAGGCAGCCAGAACGGTCACCAGCTTGGGGCAGTCAGCACCTGTCCTCGACAGCAAAACCTCCTCCTGTCTCCCTGCCCTGGGGGCTGCAGAAGCGCATAATCAGACAGGCCCTCTGCCACGCGTGCCAGGGACCTGGCTCTGCCGGCCCAGCCTCCATTTTGCTGCTTCTCCCACAGACGCTTCTTCCATTTTCTAAGCTGGCAGTTGAGGCTGGGAGTGGAAGCCAGAGTTGTGCCCAGCACCCAGGGGTTCCCAAGCTATGCCAAGTCAGGTCTGGGGGGCAAGTTCTTCCACATCTGGGGGTACCCAAGGGGGACATGCCCCACTGGGACCAGTCCCTGTACCAGGGCAGCTACCCCTTGCCTGGCTCTGAATTGAGGAAGCTTGCTTCAGCGTCCCCCCGGAAAAGACACACAGACTTCAGAGCTGCTTGGACAAAAGAGTCCATCCTTCTCAGCGGCCTCTCAGCCTTGCTCGGGACGTGTCTCTCCCCTCCTCCCCCTCCCTTCCCTTGCCTGTCAAGCGCTTCTCACCAGGGACACCACACACACACACACACACACACACACACACACGCACATTCATGCACACACGTGCAGCCACACGCTCACACACATCCATGGAGCCACATACAGGCTAACACAGCTATCCATGCAGCCTCATCTACAGAGACACCTCCACCTTCAGAGAGACATCCTCACACGTCCATGTGCACATTCACACACAAAGGGACTGGGACGGAGAGGGACTCATGGCATCGAGGGATGAAGCTCAGGGAGCCGGGCACATGGACTCCACATAGATTCAAAGGAGCTCCATGGCTCCCCTCCACACACCTCAACATGCACACACACACACGCACACACATACATGTCCCCCCTACGCACAGTCCCATGCCCCCTCCTCCCCTCCCATGAGACACACCACACACAGCCCCCGCAGAACCTCCCACCCCCTGCCAGACACAGAGACACTGCTAAACCCCC
>PVKE010022499.1:6390-25625 GCA_004027555.1 Craseonycteris thonglongyai | reverse complement strand
GTAACAGTGCCATACATGCTATGTAGGGAAGCCAGCTCTTGTGTTATGTTCATGTCTTCATCCACACCTCTAATGAACACAAGCAGTTGAGAGGTGGAACAGCTGTCCAGCGATTCATCCATTGCAATTGAAAAATGGCGAAACTTGCTTGCATTTTTCGCTATTTGAGTCACAATGTTTTCACCCATGTCTGCAACACAGCGGACAATGATATTTGCACCCAAAGCTACATTTTTAAATTGTTTCAACTTTTCTGGGCAAAGTTCCTCAGCCACCTCCAACAAACATTCCTTCACTACTTCACCATCTGTAAACGGTTTGCCACTTTTAGCCAGGATGTAGGCAACTTTATAACTGGCCTAGTTAAGGATTCATTTTCATTTGAGGATTTACTGAACAATGTCCTCTGAGATGTGAGTTGATTTTGTAATTTAGAAAATTTTTCGGCACGAACTTTACCCTCCAACTGTGCATATTTCTCCTGATGTTTGCTTCAATGATGACGGCGCAGGTTGCATTCTTTCATCACAGCCATGGTTTCCTCGCAAATCACACACAATGCTTTCTCGCCGGATTTGATGAAGAAGTATTTCAAATTCCATTCTTCTTGAAATTGCAGACACTCATCGTCTATTTTTCTCTTCCTCTTCTCAGCCATCGTTGGGCACTAAAATAAAGTGACTTCAACATGAATAAATAGTGAAACTGAAAGTATCTTGCACACAATATCGCTCAAAAAACCTGATTATGCGAACTAATTTCGTCACAATTATAGCTGCAAATGACCCAAAACAATTTTTAAAAATTCTTATGATTTCTTAGGTTAAACTTACCTGAATATAGTCTGCAAATATATCCACTTATGGTAGAGAGATTATTGCTTTTAATGTTTCCTCTTCAGGATATTCGGAAAATTCTTGTTAAACTAACAACATTCCCAGTACTTTATACATACTGGTAAGTAATTACATGAAGGAAATTATCACTAAATAAAATAAAATAGAGTGCAACATGTTTTTCAATTAGACGCTAACTGACACCAACACCTCCTCATTGCAGCAGTCAACCGCAACTGGCAAACTGTGATCAAAATAATCAAGTCTTGAACAAGCAGCAAACCATTAAAAAACTCTGCCACTAGATGGTGCTATATCATCTCATTGACTGTGAACAGAAATAGAAAAAGTAAGCCGCTGATCTTGGCAGGATACACGTAAATCCATAATTTTTTCCTGTATATAAAAAGGTCTCCACGGGCCGGATGAGAGGGCTTCGCGGGCCGCATCTGGCCCATAGGCCACAGTTTGGAGACCCCTGCTCTAGAGCAATGACATACTCCTTAATTTCTATTTTCCCAGCACAGCATTTGGTGATTAAAATATCTTCTAACATTTAAAAACTCAGAAAAGATTACAACTTTGTTATGCAGTATTGTTGTGCTGAGCCTTGTATATTACAATATCAGCTTATATTAGACTATTTATAAATTTGTTTTAACCTACTGCAGAGAGTTAATATTTCATATCATGTATGATGCCATTAAAAATGAGTATTACCATTTGTCATTTTCATCCCCCAAGTCTGCCTCCACCCTAACATTAATTATGCTAGGAACTATTTCTTATCTCCCTAGATACTTTTATTAGGTCAGGCAAGGGGGCTCAAGCAAAACATTATACTTAAATATACACAAGAAAATGTAACAAGAAAATAAGAACAGACAGAACTAACAATATGAACCAAATTCTTTAAGCAATTTAAATCTCAAAAAATACACAAGTTTTTTCAGAAATTATGCCATAATCCCACTTAAAATTCCAGTTTGATAAAGTTCTTCATTTTTAAGATAGAAGCAGTAGTAACAAAGTTTGTGAAATATTCATATAAGAACTTTCTATGCAAGATTAAGAATAACTCACTTATAGTCAGGAGACATATACAACTAGCATACAATTGTTAGACTTTTGATGAAGATCAACTCAAAGAAATAATTTAACATTAGAAGGTCATCTGAAGTCACAATCCACTCCCTTTGCCCTTCTCAGTTTCTCTTGTCACTTTAGAGTTATAGCTAATTTCTTATTTGTACCCAAGTTCCTGTGCAAGGCTGGCAAACAAGAGAGACTAGCTTCTGACATTATATAACAAATGGCTCAAGAAATAGTACAGACAGCAAAAGAAAGGCTCCAACTGACTTGAAAGCATTGTAATAAAAGATGTTGTAGTTTGTACTATGCATGTACAGCCTCTCAAGGAAAAATCTCTATCCTTTATTTGGGAGAACTCAATATGGGATGAATTAAGGGAGGAAGACTTGACATTGGCTTCCACATATTAATATAAAATAAATATAGTTAGGAAGAAAAGTTATACAAACAATGCTGGATATGGTTGAAGCAAGAATTCAATTAGAAAAGAATAAAAGCTAAAGTTATGTTTTCAACTGTAAAATGAGGAATTTTAACTTGACACTAGTGGGGAAAAGCCAAATCATTTATGTTCCAGCCAACAAAGAATAATTTAAGGATGGATAGTGCATGCCTAAGTTGGTTGAATTTTTCAACATATAAAGTCTGACAATTAAGTTTGAGAACTTGCCATTGTGCGTTTACGTTTGTTGGCAGCATTGTACAAACCACTCGGTAAGGTTTCATAACCTTGGCATATCAGTGTCTCACAGCTGTGTACGTGTAGATGTGTAAGCAGTGTCCTGCTTGGTATATATCAGTGTCTCACAGTTGTGTACGTGTCCACGTGTAAGCAGTGTCTTGCTTGGTATTATCAGTGTCTCACAACTGTGTATGTGTCGATGTGTAAGCAGTGTCTTGCTGAGTGGCATTCATTATTGTTGCGTGTTTTTGTGTGCCACTGCAAAAATATCGAAACTTGAATTAGAGCAATGGAACAAATATTACATTTATTATTAAACATGGCAAGAATGGAAGTGAAATCAGGGAAACGTATTAGTCCAAGTTTATGGGGATAATGCCATGAAGAAAACAGCAGTGTACAAATGGGTTAAATGTTTTTCTGAGGGGAGAGAAGGATCACTGATGAAGAAAGGTCAGAGTGGGGAAGCTGGGATGGCTCAGTGGGTTAAGTGCTCACTTTGCAGTGCCGGGGACCGAGGAGCAAATCCCGGCCCCGGCCCCGGCCCCAGCGGACCCATATGCTGAACTGGGAAGTTCCCCCAGTTCGATTATCTCTCTGTCTCTGTCTTGTCTCTCTCTCTCTCTGTCGAAAACTATAAAAAAGAAAAGAAAGGTCAGAGAGGCCAGCCAGGAGCAGAAATGATGAAAACATTGCAAAAATTAGTCGAATTCCACATCAAAATCATTGGCTAAATGAGAAGCACAGCTGTCCAAGTAAACATCAATAGAGAAACAGGAAACTCTTAAATGAAAATCTTGTTGTAAGATGTATGCAAAAATGGTCCCAAAGGAGCTCACTAATGAACAAAAGCAAAGGACAGGTGAAGTTTGCCAAGACCTTTTGGAGAGGCAAGACGATATTCTGGGCCATGTTATCACTGGTGATGGATGAAACATGTGTACCAATATGACCCTGAAACAAACTGTCAAAGCACACAATGGAAGCCAGGCAATTCTCCACCACCAAAAAAAGTTCCATCAGTTCAAATCAAGAGTCAAAATGATGTTGCTAACCATTTTTGATTATCAGAGGGATTATTCATTATGAATTTATACCAACTGGATAGTCAACCAAGCTGACTATACGGAAGTGCTAAAAAGGCTGTGTGAAAAATTTAAGATGAAAATTGCCTGAACTTTTCGTCAACAACTCATGGCTCTCGCAACAATGTACCAGCTCACATGGCACTGTCTGTGAGGGAGTTATTAGTTACGTAGTAAACAAAGAACTGTATTGGAACACTTTCCCCACTTACCTGATCTGGCCGCCAATGACATTTTTCTTTACCCGAAGATAAAGAAAATATTGAAAGAAAGACATTTTTATGATACTCAGGACATCAAGGGTAATACAACAGCAGCTCTGGTAGCCATTTCAGAAAAAAGAGTTCTAAAATTGCTTTGAAGGTTGGACTAGGTGCTGGTGTTGATGCACAGCTTTCTAAGGTGAGTACTTCGAAGGTGACGGTATGATATTCAGAAATGAGGTATGTTGCTCTCTTTTTAGGACGAGTCCGCGAACTTAATTGTTAAACGTCATAAAATTTAACACTGTACAGGGGTCTCCAAACTTTTCAGCCCGCAGGCCGCATTAACTATCAAACAGCAGTTTGGGGGCCGACTATACACTCGAGGTCCAAATAAAAAAGAATCAAAACATAGATGTTGTTTTAAATTATTTATTTAGTATTATTTTATTCAGATAAAAAGGCTTCCACAGGCCGGATGAGAGGGCTTCGAGGGCCGCATCCGGCCTGCGGGCCATAGTTTGGAGACCCCTGCTAGAACAAAGGCCTTTGAATCTAAGGAATAGATCAAACACCGTGAGAGTGCTATACTTTGCTGTAGCAGGCATACTTATCAATGCACTGTATGTATGCTTAAGACAATGAATGCACTGCAAGGAAGTAGGCATGTAATGAGAATAAGCCTGAGAAATTCATTAAGCCATGTAAAATATCCCATCTGTGAACAGAAAGTTCTAAGAACCCCACGAAGTTACCAGGTAATATGAAAATTGAATAACACAGTGTTTTGCTTGAGCCCTTGACTGATATAAATATCTACAAAGACAAATAGTTCCTAGCACTATTAATTTTAGGGTGGAGGTAGGGTGTGTAGATAAAAATGACAGAAATACTCATTTCTAAATATTTGGTATCAGCTGTTGAGACAATCAAATGTGCATACAACACTCACCCTATTTGGCAGGCTTCTTTCTAGTAGCTCGTAAGTGAATAGCCAAAGAGCATGGACAGACACTTGCAAAAGAATAAGCAGCCCTAAATGTCAAATTAATGAGAAGTTTCCAGGCCTTTTGATATATCATTTTTAACTAATCAATAATGAATAATTTCAAGAATGTTTACTATGTTTTAGGCACTGTGTATATAGCCTCTGTCAAGAAAAGATAATTCAAATCAGCCTAGAAAAAATATAAAGAAAACATAAATATGATATGAGCTCTTACAGGAGAATGTAGAGAGCAGAAAAGAAGGGATAATAGTGTGTGTGGAAGACTTCCCAGAGGAGAAAATACTGGAATGAAATGTTGAAGGCCAAATACTTATTACCCCACAAGGAAGACAGAGTTAAAGAACATTATATGTAGGGTAAAGGATGAATAAAATCATGAAGCCAGAATATATAACATCTCCAAAGGCTTCATGTGATATAGCTGGAGTGCCCAATTTGGTGGAGAGGGGTATGAGAGATAAGAATAGAGAGGTAACTGGGGCAGATCAAAAGGCAATTTTGTATATCATACTATGGAGTTTGAATTCTCATGTTTATTCAAAAAATCACATTTTAGGACTATGACAATAAAACAAAAAAAATTTCTCCAAGAATTTATAAAATACTTCATTTATCCGCAGGTTATTTGTTCAGCACCTCAACAATGTGAACCATGGCTTATGAATCAGGAAATATAAGTCAAATTATAGAACCAAATTCCACAAAGTAGAGTCACCAGCTTCATGAATGAGCTATCTAATCTTTTTTCTTCTGTAAATCTCTAGTGATCATTTTCTAACTTGCATTAGAATAACTCACATACAGATCTTATCTCTCCCTATCAGACTATAAGATTTTTGTAAGTATCCACTCATATTAATTTTGTATTACAGTCATACAGGCAAGTGCCACGTAGCAATTCTGTCAAAGACGTACTGTATATATGAAGGTGGTCCCACAAGATTATAAAGGAGCTAAAAAGTCCTATCACCTAGTGAAGTCATAGTTGTGCTACACATTACTCCTATGTTTGTGTGATGCTGGTATAAACGAACCTACTGAGCTGCCAGTTGTACAAAAATATAGCATTTGCAATTATGTACAGTACCTAATGATAATAAATTAGTGTTACTAGTTTATGTATATACTGTACTATACCTTTATTTTTTTAGTGCACTCTTTATTAAAAATAAGTTTGCTGTAAAACACTATGCCCTGTTATAGTAGCAGCAGCCTCATACATCTCCTGGTCCAATGCATCTCAAGTGCTTAATTTAATCTCTTACTGTTTTGGACAGTATAAGCTGTACAGGTTTGTAGTCAAGGAGCAACAGGCTACACCATATAGCTTAGGTGTCTAGTAGGCTAGACCAAGGTTTGTATAAGTGCATACTATGATTATGATGTTCATATGACAATGAAATCGCCTAACATTTCTCAGTATGTATCCCTGTGGTTAATCAGTGCATGATTGTTCTGGTAGCTCCTAGCCAAACTTGACTTAGCTGGTTGGTACTCAACAAATACTTGATGAGTGAATGAAATTCAGATCTTTTTCTAAAAGCTTGGTTATTTTTTTAATGACCCATTAAAGTTACATCAGCAGCCAGAATGATGAGACGGGTGGGTGTAACAAGAATTCAAGATGTATAATAGACTATGGCTTTTAGGCCTGTTCAACATTCATTAAGGGCCTATTATGTGCAATGTACTGTGCTCAATCCTATGGGAAATGCAAATATGATTATGATATGGCTCACATCTTAAACAACTAACAGCTAAAATTAACATTATGTATGACAAATATTTAAATGGCATGCCATATTATAATCTGAGTCATGGAGAAGGGATTCAAGTATACAAGTATTCAAGATAAGAAAGTTTTAATATGAGCAATTTATTAAAAGTGTGTTTTCAATGATTAAATTTAAATATTTGAAAGGGTAAGCTTAAAGAAAAAAGCCACATATATAAAATTTAAGAAAAATTCCATGACCATTTCAAAATATGTAGAAAGTGCATTTGACAAACACTAACTCCCATTCATAGTAAAGTCTTTGCAAACCAGGAAAAGGTGAAATTCCTTAGCATGAAAAAACCTGTATCAAATGTCACACTTAATTGTGAAACTTTAAAGTCAGGTATATGAGGGATGCCCACTAAAATTGATTGTTTCCATTTTACATTATACAAGAAATCCTAGCTAGCACACAAATGACAAATAAAAATAAAGATTAGAAAAGAAGAATACAAAACCGGTTCCTTAAGAGTGCCAGTTGCTGAAGTTCCAGTTAAGAGATAACAGAGAGCCTACTTAACAGTTATCCAGCATCTACCAAGTCCCATTGATACCGGTTAACAGAGAGTCTATTGCAATTCTCTATGTAGAAAATCCAAGAAAGTCAAATTACAGTTCAGCAAGATTGCTGAAGATCAGTAATTAAAAATCAACTGAATCAAAGGTTTATACATGAATAGTTATAGCATCATTATTCATAATTGCTCCAAGCTAGAAACACCACAAATATCCAGTAACTGATGAATGGATATATTGTGATAGTCAAACTGAATCAAAAACATGCAAGTGAAGTAAGTCCAATACAAAAGATTCCATTCTTATGAAATTCCAGAAAAAGCAAAAGTATAGTGACAAAAAGCAATTTAGTGGTTGCCACAGCAAAGAGATGGAGAAGGGATAATTGAAGAGGCATAAGGATACTTCTTATTTAGGGTGGAAATGTTTCATATCTTGATTGTGGTGGTGAATATACAACTTTCATATTTCAATATGGAGAGTGAGGGAAAAAGTCAATTGAGTTCCTATGTATCAGACAACAAAAGAAAGTCCAGCAACACCAAGTACTGGGGAAAGTGTGGAACAATGAGACTGGGATCATTCATACAGTTGACAGGAGTTGGTGTACTTGAACAACTTGGCAGGATCTAATAAAATTAAAGATATTACCTACAACCCAGCAATTCCATTCTTAGGACTACAATCCTAGATTTTTGTACATTACATAAAGAAATAGGACCAATTACGACTACTGCAGAATTCTAAGAAAAAAATTGGAGATTGTGCATGTGGTTTACTATGTCTGTGTGCATTGTGCTGCAACACTTTCTTTTTCCCGAATAAATCCTTGCTGGTAACAAAGCACCCTACATAGAGCCACTCTGGCTCACTACTTACTGTGCAATTCAGCTTATGCCAAGTCTACTGGGATCAAGCTTCTGCCTTAGGCGTTTTAAAGCTCTCAGAACTTTATTTAGGATATTTTTAAGGTTGGTTTTTTTTTTTGTTTGCTGTTGTTAAAAAGTCCTTGCTTGTCTGTCTATTGTCTGTGATTACTTGACTTGGCACATTAGCTTGCTTTCTTCGGAAACAGGTCCTTTGAGTAGGCTTTTGCCTAACATCCCTTTGGGGACAGTGGTTTTCTACTGAAATTTGTCAATTTGGCCCATTATTATACTATGCTACCTCAATGAAAAGAGTGCCACACAACACTCAGCTCAGCCTACAACTAGACTCTCCCAAAAGTCAGTTACTTTCCTAAAACTGGCTTTTTAGTAGCGTTCGGCCTGGTCCTGTGATCAAACTGTTCTAGAGTGCAGCTGGCTGATATCAGACCTGCAGATAGCTAGAGCTGTTGTAAATTGTCTCAGGCCCTTTTGCTTTGGAGAAAAAGCCTCTGAAAAAATGGATCTCATTATCTAAATTAAGACCTTTCTTCCAACAGGGACTGGGGGGCTGAATACAGGGTTAAAAGCCTTGGGCAATTTTCATGTGCATATTTAACTAAATGTACAGATCTGACTAAAAGTACTCATAATACAATCAGTGGCCACTCTGAGGAACTTTCAAGACTCCCAAACTTTCTCTTTCTTTTTAAGATTTGATTTATTATTTGAGAGGAGAAAAAGTGAGAAGGGGGCAGGGCTCAGAGCAGTCTCCATAGTTGTACATCATTAGTTGTGACATGGTTTCATTCCACATATACCGGTAGGTGGATGTGGGGCTGCACAGGGAGGGAACCACACTGGAGGGCCTTCAGCATGGGAGGTGAGAACTTTTGCTACAGGGCCATCCCTGCATTTACCAGTTGTGCTGCAGTTCAGCATACAGGTTTGCCTGGACCAGGGTGGGAATCAAACCCTGGACCTTGCAACTGCAAGGCAAATGCTCAACCTCAGAGCTATCCTGCCTGGCAACCCCCAATTTGGACACTGCTAAAATCGGTAAAACTCGATGGAATGACTGTTTGGAATGGCATTTTGAAGCTTCCAAATCATACCAAGAACTGTACTTGCCTCTGTGAAATAAAGTCTTAAAATTAACAGATATTGAAAATTTAAAGAGAGAAAATGGCATCTGAAGCCACGGTTTTTCCTCTGCATAATTATTGCCTCAACCCCCTCTACTCCATTGTCTCTAGGATCCACCTCCAGGCCCACCCTATTTTCTATGGAGACTGCCTCAGGCTTCTTCCCCAGCTCCTTTGCCTCCCAATCCACCTTAGAGGCCATCTTGCCTTCCGTACCACCTCCTTCCTCACCTTCAGTAAGCCTATGGTGCCACTTTCCCTTGAATCCTCTCCTACTTTCTCTTCCTCTGAACTTAGTACTCTCTCATTTAAAATTAAACCCCCTGTGGATCCTAATACTCTTGAGTTTCACATGCTCTGGGACAAAGCTGAGTTATGCGACTTTGTAAAGGCATTCCCTAAGGTAACTCAGGATCCTCACAAGTTTGAATAGGAATTTAATATTATTACTCAGGCTTATCAGCCTGGGTTTTCTTATTTATATAAGCTAATTTGTGTTAGTGAAGTTAGCCTTAAAACTGAATGAGAATTGCAGGATGGGAAAATCCCAAAATGGGCTTAAAAAGCAAACCTCTAATTTTTGTGAAGAAGCTAGAAGAACTTGCTCCAAAACTCCTCCAAACTTTTCCATTATTACAAAGAGTCAGGACACTGGGAAAATTGCCATAAATTTAAGCATTTCAGATGCTCTCAACTTTCTAATCAAACTTCTAACCTGTTATCTCAAGATCCTCCCAAACAATAGGGCTCCCAGGATCCACCAGGGCTTTTTCCAGTCCTTTGTCTTAATTGGCTTTGAGAAATCCTCTTCAAATTGGGAAGAAAACTATTTGTATTCTTATTGACACTGATGCTACACTCTCAGTGCTCAATTCCACTGTAATAAAACAGTCCCTGCCTTGGAATAATATAAAAGTTAAAATACTGGGGATTTCAAATCAACCTCAACACGTCATTATCTTTACACCTATTCTTTACTTAGCCCCCTTAAGAGATAGTTTTCTCCTTGGTTCTCCCGCCCCTTCGTATTAGGCCAGGACTTCCTGAAGAATTATGCTGGAATATCCCTTTCCCAAATTCCAAATGTTAGAATTTGACAAGTAACTGTCAGAAAGGGCAATCAGGTGAATTAAATGGTCTTTCAGTATCTTTTATTTGTTCTGTTGTTGATGGTATAGCAGCTGAATCTGAAAGCACTGATCAATTGTCCCTATTGGACCAACTGTCATCTTCTTTATGGGCAAAATCTTCAACTAATATTGTCCAAAACCACAGTACATCTCTTATGAAGATTCAAATTGATTCTTCAAAACTTCTTCCCAGAATTAATCAATATTCTGTAAGGAGGTCCTTCAAGGTATAAAGCCCATAAGAGATTACATAACTGAGAGCCTTACTATTCCTTGTACTAGTCCCTGTAACACTCCTATTTTACCTGTGAGAAAGCCAAAGGGACGAAGGTAGAAGTTTGTCCAGGACATCCAAGCAATGAACAACATAGTTATCGCTAGATACCCTGTTATTAACCCTCATGCACTGCTAGCATCTATCCCAACTGGAAATAAATTCTTTACTGCAAATTTATGTAGTACATTCTTTAGTAGCCAGCTGATGAAACTAGTCAATACTACTAAATTCTTTATTGCAATAAATTTATGTAGTACATTCTTTAGAACCCCAGTTGATGAAACTAGCAAATACCTTTTTTGCCTTCACCAGGGAAGGAAAACACTTTACCCAAATAGTAATGCCTAAGTTTTACTGAAAACCCTTATTTCTCATAAATTCTGAAGACTGATTTGGATGATACATTTTCCCCTAAAGGTTCTACCTTGTTCCAATATAAGGATGATTTTACTTCTTTTTCGTCTTCTCAGGTCTCCTCACAGGAAAATAGCATCTGTTAGAACTTTTGGCCTTAAAAAGACATAAGGTCTCTACAGAAAAATTAGTTTGTCCAAGCCTCACGTTTAATATTTGGGACAACTGATATCAAACAAGGACTACACACCTGGATCCAGATAGACTTCATAGTGTCCTAAGTTTTCCAAGGCCCAAAACTAAGTGTCAATTGTGAGGTCTTCTTGGGCTAGTCGGCTACTGCTGAAATTAGATCCCAAATCCTTCTTATGGCAAAACCTCTATGTTTTACCAAATAATGACAGTCCTGACCCAATTTTACAGGAATAGAATGACATAGCCTTTAAAGGTTTAAAGGTGAGTTTAATGAAACACACCTGCTCCTGGGCATGAAAAGGAAGGGACTATCTTTGTAGTACTTACTCAAAAACATGGGGATCACAATATACCCCCTTGCTTTAGAGCCATTGATGCTACTGACCTCCTAATTAAGAACAGAGATAATTGTTTCTGGATCCCCTCTAAGTACTTTTGCACCTCATGCAATATCTCTCCTGAATCCTCATCATACACAGCATCTTTCAGTTAGTTGAACTCTTTGTTAGCCACTTCTCACATAACTCTTTCATGTTGTAATAATCTCAACCCAGTCACTCTTCTCCCTTCTGGGACTGATGAATCACCTCCTGACTCACTGTAACAATCTACAGAACACTCCACCAGGTAAAGCTGATTTTTCTTGGTTTATAAAGATGGTTCATCCTTAAAAAATGAAAATGTTCTGCATATGTTGCCTGTTAACCCTGAATATAGCTGCTCCTGATCCATTCACTTTCCCTATGATGTGAGAGATGACACCCAGAAGAATCCTGACATCAAAGGACAAAAAGGCTGCTAAAATTGGAAGAGCTCACTGTTGATCAGCAAGGCTTTCAGAGAAAGATCTTGATCAAAAGGAGGCAATAATAAAGACTAACTGGAACTTTAAACAAATATAATCAGTCAGGAAGGGCTATGGGAGGAAGTAGGGCTTAAGGAAGTTCTTGCACTTTATGTAAGCACTGAGAATCTTACACATGAAAACCCTACAGGAAGACCTCTATACTTATAATAAAACTCTATGGTTCTAACTTTCCCTTCCCTTAACCTCCTTTTCCCTTCTTTAGTTATGCCTCCATCTTGGCATGCCAGCCAGAGTGTGTATAGGCTTGTCATGCCTGTCTGTCTCCATGCACTGGGTTGCAACCCTTTCTTTTTTCTGAATTAATCTTTTTTAGTGAAGGAGGTGGGGAGGACTGTAAATAACCTAAATGTCTATCAAGTGGAGAATAAAGTATTATAGGTTAATAATAACAGTTAAAATGAAATCAACCAGCACTGTTGATTTTGAGATAAAACTCAGAAACATAATGCTGAACAACTTAAAAAAAAAAAAGGCACGTTGGATCATATATACAGTATATAATACATAAGGCCTTAAAAACATAAAAAACAGTATTACCAACTTTATTTTATGCTTGGATTACTTTAACAACAACAAAAATCAACAAAAAGAAAATCAAACATGAGCAAGAGTTTCTTCATTGGGGTATAGAACTTTAACTGGCCTAATTTAAAATACGTTACAGAGGCATTTCCTCCCCGTGTACTGCAATTCAACTGGTGCATCTTAAATTATACTGATGAGGTAAAAGATCTCCCACAGGTGCTGTACAATTATCTCATTAATCTTCCTAAGACCTAAGGTTTTACCCATTTATAAATGAAGACACTGAAGCACACACACTGGCTTATAATAACCCCTCAACACCAAGTATAAAAACGTGGCTTTCAAAAGCATTCTCACTTTCCCATTGTACTAGTTTTTCATTCAAATAAATCTTATATGATAAAGTAAAATTACTTAATTAGATCTTTAGCAAAATGAAGGATAACTTCTGGCACTTCAATTAGTTAAAAATTAGGTTACCTCAATCAGTTCCCGAAGAAGCTTCAGTAAGTGTGCTTCAATTATAAACTTAACTCAGACAAAATGCAAGGGTTTTCACATAATTTTTATTGTTTCCATACTAACAAAACACTTTACATCTTCAGGCACTTTTCTATTTGAGCTTTCTTTATAGAATGAATGAAGAGACCTTTTTTTCCAAAGCTCTCACTGTGCTATTTTTCATTATCATAGCAAAAGCAGCTGATGCTGGGATAGCTCAGCCATTGAGCACATGTCTTGCAATCTCGAATCTGGGGTTTGATTCCCACTGTGGCCTGTGCAAACCCATATGCTGAAATGTGATGCAACTGGTAAACACCAGGATAGTTTGGCAGTGAAGGTTCTTGCCTCCATTGCAGAAGGCCCCTGGTTCGGTTTCCATTCCACTGCAGCCCCATAACCACCTGTGTGGAACAAAACCATGTCACAACTAAAGATGTACAACTATGGGGACTACTCTGGACCCGCCCCCCTTCTCTCTCTCACCTCTCGAAACGACACAATTAAAAAAAAAAAAAAAAAAAAAAAAAAAAAAAAAAGCAAAAAATGCTTTAGGGACCAGAATACGAAAGAGAAAAATATCTGTTAGGGTTAAAAATGATATTACAAAAAAAAGAAAAACAAAAAATAAAAAACACAATGTCATGAAAATACTTTAGGTATAAAAACGAAACAGAAATACAGAAAAGAATCAGTATGATGTATTCAACTTAGAGTAGCATAAGCTACCTTCAGAAGTAGGCTCAGTTACTTAGAAATGTACATTTTAAAACACGTTTGACATGAACAAAAATGGAGATGCATAGGCCTGCTCACAGATGTATTTTTTTGGCTTGAGTACTGTTTTCCAAAATATAGAATTAGTTGTCAACATTTAAAAACTTTAATGGCTCAATTTTTAAAAAGGGATTTCTGATTAATGTTCTAGTTTTCTTTACTCCTTTCTCATTTTTCTCTCCAGCTGAAGACCAAACAAAACAAGTTCTTTTCTACAATATCACATGGCTTTGAACCTTCATCTTCTTTTCCTTTTTGAACTGAACTGGGGGCCCTCACCGCATTCAGGAAGCACACCCCAGTTCAGCATGTGGGTCCACCTGGGCCAGAGCCGGGATTCAATCCTTGGTCCTTCAAAGCCAGCGCTTAACCCACTGAGCCATTCTGGCTTTCCCTTGATCTTCTTTTCTAGCTATGACTAGATACATATGCCCCCTTTTTGAGAACCTAATTTCACAATACAATCCATCTAAACCACTTCCCCATATGAAAAAATTTTAGCTATTGGTTTTTGAGACAAGATTAATATGGCAAATAAAAAATCTTAATCTTTTTAATGATAAAACAGGCATTCTTTCACAAAGAATAAATACAAACACAAAATTGGTGGTAGAGAGGAGTAGGGATTAGACAAGCCCAGAGAAAACCCTGGTCCAAGGGCTACAGAAATCAGAGCGATGTTCCAAACAACTTCCAGTTCCCAGAACACATAAAAACAATGAGAATGACAGAAGGCTACTGAAATTATAGTTATAATACTATCTACATGATGTTCTGTTTTCTGTACTATAGGAACAAAGGTGAGAGACAAAAAAGACTACAAAGTGGTATGAAGGAATCTTTTGGAGTGAGAAAAATTTCTGTATCTTTTTTTATTTTAATTGTTAAATTTACTGGGGTGACACTGTTTAGTAACAACTACATAGTTTCCAAGTGTACAACTCTACATTACATCGTCTATGCATTGCATTATGTGATCCCCATCCATAATCAGCTCTCCCTCCATCACCATGTAGCTGGTGTCCCCTCCAAACTCCCCCAGCCCTGCTCTTTCACCCATCTTACCCTTTCCCTCAGGTAACCACAAAACTACTGACTGTGTCCATGAGTTTTTTCTTCATTACTTTCAGTTTTATATTCCACCTATAAGTGAGGTCCATACATTTCTTGATTCTTTCAGTCTAACTTATTTCCCTTAATGAGATGGGTTTCAATTGATGCAGACAAAGCATTTGACAAGATACAACACCCATTTATAATCAAAACACTGAATAAAATGGAAATTGAAGGAAAGCACCTTAACAATAAAGATATGGCAAACCCTCAGCAAACATTATACTGAACAGGAAAAGTTGAAGACTATTTCTCTTAAAATCAGGAACAAGACAGGTATGACCCCTGTCACCACTGCTACTCAACACAGTTCTGGAAGTTCTAGCCAGAGCCATCAGGCAAGAGAAAGAAATAAAAAGTATTCAAATTGAGAAAGAAGTCAAACTGTCACTCTTTGCAGATGACATGTCCTTTACATAAAAAACTCTACAGACTATCAGAAATCTATTACAAACAATAGCCAAGTATAGTAAAGTTGCAGGATACAAAATTAATGTAAAAAAATCAACTGCATTTTTATATGCCAACAATAACACTTCAGAGAGAGATGAGAAAATCCATTCCTCTTGTCATTGCAAACAAAAAAATGAAATACCTAGAAACAAATCTAACAAAGAATGTGAAGAATTTATATACTGAAAACTGTAAGACATTATTAAAAGAAATTGAAGAAGACACAAAGAAATGTAAAAGATATTTTGTGTTCATAGATTGGCAGAATCAACATAGTTAAAATGGCCATATTACCCAAAGCAATATACAGATTCAATGCTATTTACATCAAAATCCCAGACACTCTTTCAAGAAATAGATTAAAAAACAAACAAAAATAACATCAAATTTGTATGAAACCACAAAAGACCCCAAACTGCCAAAGCTATCCTAAGAAAAAACTAATAAAGCTGGAATCATCTCAATGCCTGACTTTAATCTGTACTACAAAGCCTCAGTAATCAAAACAGCTTGGTATTAGCAGAAAAACAGATACACAGACCAATGAAACAGAATTGAAAACACAGAAATAAATAGACAAATAATATGGACGGATTATTTTTGACAAAGGAGCAAAAAAATATATAGTGAGGAAAAAAAAGCCTCTTCAGTAAACTGTGCTGGGAAAATTGGAAACAATATGCAAAAGAATGAATGTGAACTGCGATCTGTCAGCATATACCAAAATTAATTCAAAATGGATTAAAGACCTCCATATAAGACCAGAAACAATACACTGCCTAGAAGAAAACATTGGTACTGAACTTATAAACCTTGAGTTCAGGGATGATTTTATGAACCTAACCTCAAAGGCAAGGGAAGTAAAAGCAAAAATAAATCAATGGGACTTTATCAAATAAAAAAGCTTCTGCACAGCAAAGGAGACTATCAACAAAGCAAAGAGACAACCTACTACTTGGGAGAAAATATTTGCAAGTAATGCCTCTGATAAGAGGCTAATATCTAAAATATATAAAGAACTTGTACAACTCAACAAAAAAAAAAAACGGGAAGCAGGGATGGCTCAGCGGGTTAAAAGCTCACTTTGCAGCCCTGGGGACCAAGGATCGAATCCCAACCCCAGCCTGTGCAGACCCATATGTTAAACTAGGGTGTGCTTCTCATGCGGGAGGCCCTCAGCCCAGTCCCCACCCTGCGCGGCCCCTGCCCACCTGTGTGGAATGAAACCATGCCGAAAACTGATGACGTACAACTATAGAGACTGCTCTGGGACCTCCCCGTTCTCTCTGTCTCTGTCTCTCTCTGTCTTTGTAAAAAACAACAAAATAAATCTTTAAAAAGAAAACCACACACACACACACACACAAAAAGCAATCCAATTAAAAATGGGCAGAAAACCTAAACAGACATCTCTCTCATGAAGACATACAAACTGCCAACAGATATATGAAAAAATGCCCAACATCACTATCATTTGGGGAAATGCAAATAAAAACCACAATGATACACCACCTCACACCTGTTAGAATGGCTATCATCAAGAAGACAAGAAATAAGTGCTGGAGAGGGTGGGGAGAAAAAGGAACCCTCATACACTGCTGGTGGGAATGTAAATTGGTACAACCACTATGGAAGGCAGTGTGGAGATTCCTCAAAATATTAGGAATGGAATTGCCATATGACCCAGCAATCCCTCATCTGGGCATCTACCAAAAAAACTTGAAAACCTTACTTTGCAAAGCTATATGTACCCCAATGTTCATCGCAGCACTGTTCATGGTGGCCAAGTCACGAAAACAACCAAAGTATCCTTTGCTAGATGACTGGATAAAGAAGTTGTGGTGCATTTACACAATGGAATACTACTCAGAGATAAGATGAAATACAACCATTTATTCTGTATCTTGATTGTGGTAATTACGCAATTAGATACATTTGTCAAGATTACCAGAACTGTATACCTAAAAAGGCCAAATTTTCATTTCAGTATTCAATATTCAAGTACACTCAAATTCCTCTCTTTTCCCAACTTGTAAGCAGCAAGAACAGGGTTTTTTTTTTCCTCCCTAAAACTCCAATTATATTATACAAAAAAAGCTGAAAAAGATATAAATCTATAAGAAAGAAAAAAGACTGATAGCAGATAAGAAAAGTCAAAATTTCAGAGGATGGGAACAAGTTGGGTAAGTGGTAACTTCTCCTTTTCAATTACCTCACCATAAATGTGGACAATCTCATATGGTTCTTGTGGAGATTAAATGAGTAAATACATAAGAAGCATTAATTCTTTGGTACATAGTAAACAGGAAGCATTCAGTAAATGATAAGATATTCTTATTCCCATCACCAGCTGACATGACTGAGAAATTTAGCAGAAAGAAGTATCTGCTGGGGTTGAAGCCAATAAAAACTAACCTACAGCAGAATATTTTTTTTTAAAGGCCAACTGGAAAGACTTAGATTACTGGAAAGGAAAATGGAATGACTTGCTATGCCAATAAGAATTTTAAAATAAACAAACAAAACCCATAATTATTATTAAAAATCTAAAAATTTCCAAAATGCTTTTCTAACTATATCCTTAGAACCACAAGTTAGTCAGATTGCTTCAGCTAATTATTATCATCATTCACTTATCAATGGAACATATTCTATCCACCTGACTTCTACATTAGCTTTTTCTTTACCCAGTACAAAAGCATCAAGACATAATCTAATGATCTAATGATCTATGTTCATTATTAATAGCACTGATTACCAAATATATTCTACTATTAATATATGCAAAACAGAGGAAGCCGGGATGGCTCAGCGGGTTAAACACTCACTTTGCAGCCAAGAGATCGAAGAATCAAGTCTTGGTACCGGCCCTGGCCTGTGTGGTCCCAATATGCTGAACTGTAGTGTGCTTCCCATGTGGAGGGTCCCCAGTTAGGTTCCTGCTGGGGCAAGCTTACATGCAGGCGATTCCCCAGTTCGCTCCCTGTGGGAGGCCCCTGGCCTGGTTCCCGCCCTGCACAGCTCCGTGCCCACATGGGTGGAATGAAACTATGTTGAAAAACTAACGATGTACAACTATGGAGACTGCTCTGGGCCCTCCCACTTCACTGTCAAAAACAATAAAGATAAATCTTAAAAAAATATATACAAAACACAAAATATATGGCTAAGAAGCTAACATCTATAAAAATGTCAAACATTGGTGTGGATTTTCTTATTCATTTAAATCAATATTTGAATTTTGCTTTCTCATGACTTTTCAAAAATTGCTACCATCTTAATTACAATCATGGTGAGAAAGCCCACATGAGAAATGTTGTGTCTGATATACCAAAAGGAAGCAATTTTCCCAGTGCTTTGCATCACATGATTAATAAAGTTAATGCATTATTCTGTACATGGAATAAGGGAAGGTTTAAAAAATGAGAACTTAATCTACAATGTCTGCAAAACAGATGTCTCATTAACTTTCTTTACCATTAATAAATCCTACCACATAACATGCAGCAATACAGAAAACAAAATTCAATTTTAAAGCTACTGTATAGCAATGTAACTATTTTTGGAAATCTATGAAATCTGAACCAAACTGGCATTATATAAAATTAGCACAGGCCTGGGTTTAAAAAAAAAAATAGGGAAAGCCGGGACGGCTCAGCGGGTTGAGCGCTCGCTTTGAGGCCACGAGGACCGAGGATCGAATCCCGGCTCCGGCCCAGGCAGGACCCACGTGCTGAACTGGGGAGTTCCCACAGTTTGGTTCTCTAACTGTCTCTGTCTCTGTCTCTCTCTCTATCTGTCAAAAAGTAAAATAGAAATAACTATGCACTG
>PVKE010022498.1:11509-25668 GCA_004027555.1 Craseonycteris thonglongyai | reverse complement strand
CCAGGGCCTGCACCAGGGGCCTGCCCCCACCCACCCCACCCCAGGGCCTGCACCCGGGGCCGGGCTCCTGACCCTGCTGTGCGGATGGCGGCCCCCACACAGGGTGGTCCCCGGGCAGCCCTGCTCCATCACAGTGCTGTCCAGCCTCCCCGGCCAGAGCTGACTCCCTCGCGTCTCCGGCCCCACGTGTCCCCTGCTACCTCCCGGGTCCCGCCCCCCCGAGGACCCGCCCCCACGGGGCTGACGTGGGCCCGACCAGAACTGGGTGTTGCTCTGTGCCCCCTGCATTGACCAGGGCGGCACCACCCACCCCTGCTGGCTTGAGGCCTTGGCCTGGCCCCCCGGGGCCTGTTCCGCCTGTGGCCCCTTCCGAGTGCTCCCCAGGGG
Source organism: Craseonycteris thonglongyai (assembly GCA_004027555.1). NCBI lineage: Eukaryota > Metazoa > Chordata > Mammalia > Chiroptera > Craseonycteridae > Craseonycteris > Craseonycteris thonglongyai. The sequence continues at coordinate 25,281 of PVKE010022498.1, read as the reverse complement.
CAGGGTGACAGTATGACTGCCGTCACCCCACTCGGTGTCCGCGCCGGTGGAGGGGGACCTGCATGTCTCTGGGTGACCCTTCAGGGGACTGGGCAGGGGTGTCGCCCGCCGGGGCCGCGCCTCTCAGCTGCCCCCTGGGGCTGAGTGAGCCTCCTCCCCGCGCCCCCCGACCCCTGATGGGCGGGTGCGCCCCTCGCCCCTGCACCCGCCGCGCTGAGACCCGGGTGGTCCTGGGGGGCTCACCATCTCCGCGGTGCCCGTCATGGCGTCCTCGGGGATGGAGTACATCTGGTGCTTGGTTTTCACGCTCCACTGCCCTGCCTCGCCCGCTCCCACCTTCACCAGCATCACCCGGAAGTTGGTGCCGCCCAGGTCCAGCGAGAGGAAGTCCCCGACTTCTGCAGCCACAGGGAGCCCGTCAGCCTGGGGGACACTGCCCGGCGGGGAGGGGCGGGACCCCACAGTCACCCACGGAAGGAGCCCCAGGTGAACTGGGGGGTCAGCAGGACGCAGCTGCTATGGACTGAGGTCACCCCAAGCCCAGAGCCCAAGGGAGAACGAGGGAAATGGCCCAAACTGAAGACTGTGAGGGGTGGGGCCGGGTGGGGGCGCCAGCACGTGACCGCGGGAGCCCCAAGCTCATCTGGGAGCCGGAGGAGCCGAGGTCCGGGGTGAACCTGGAGGGGCCCGGGCTGGGCAGCCGGTGAGAGCCCGCCCGCCGGCCGCCCCGGGGTCGTGCGCAGGGACGGTGCGGGCTGCTGGGGTCGTTTCTGGGGGCGCGTGCGTGCGCGTGCGTGCGCGTGCGCGGGGCCGCTGGGGGCTGCGGGGGGCGCGTGCGTGCGCGTGCGTGCGCGTGCGCGGGGCCGCTGGGGGTGTGTGCGTGCGCGTGCGCGGGGCCGCTGGGGGCGCGTGCGTGCGCGTGCGCGGGGCCGCTGGGGGCTGCGGGGGGCGCGTGCGTGCGTGCGCGTGCGCGGGGCTGCTGGGGCTGCGGGGGGCGTGTGCGTGCACGTGCGCGGGGCTGGTGAGGACGCTCCTGGGGGCGTGTGCTTGCGCGCGCGCGGGGCCGCTGAGGACGCTCCTGGGGGCGCGTGCGTGCGCGCGCGCGGGGCCGCTGGGGGCGCATGCGTGGGGCCGCTGGGGGCGTGTGCGTGCGCGTGCGCGGGGCCGCTGGGGGCGCGTGCGCGGGGCTGCTGGGGGTGTGTGCGTGCGCGCGCGCGGGGCCGCTGGGGGCGCATGCGTGGGGCCGCTGGGGGCGTGTGCGTGCGCGTGCGCGGGGCCGCTGGGGGCGCGTGCGTGCGCGTGCGCGGGGCCGCTGGGGACGCGGCACCTGAGCCCTCGGGGGTGGAGCGCACGTAGGTGGGCAGCATCTTCACACTGGCCGCCTCGTGAGTCGCCAGCCGCAGGCCCCGGTCCATCTCCGCCTGCATCCGCCGCATCACCTTCTTCAAGTCCTCGTCCTGCAGCCGGAACTCCGCCAGGATCCGCTCCGCCTGCGCGGGAGGGCACCGTCCCTGCCGTCCCCGCTCACACCGGGCGCGCCCTTTGCCCTCTGACCCTGGTGAGCCGCGCCCCCCAGGGACGGCGCCGCAGACCCTTCGTGGATGAACAGCCGCGAGCGCACCGAACACGACACGAGGGGCCGCCGGTGAGCAAAGCCCATCAAGAGGCCCAGAAACCCCAGCGCAGGAGAGAAATAAACCCACAAACGCGGAAACCACGTACCGTATTTTCCGGCGTATAAGACGACCCCCTAATTTTACAGTTAAAACATAGGTTTGGGCCTATATTCGCTGTATAAGATGACCCCCCACTTCCGAGGCTGTCGTCTTATACAGCGAATATAGGCCTAAACCTATGTTTTAACTGTAAAATTAGGGGGTCATCTTATACGCCCGGTCGTCTTATACGCCGGAAAATACGGTAAAACATAGGTTTAGGCCTATATTCGCTGTGTAAGACGACCCCCCACTTCCGAGGCTGTAGTCTTATACAGCGAATAGAGGCCTAAACCTGTGTTTTAACTGTAAAATTAGGGGGTCGTCTTATACGCCGGAAAGTACGGTACTCGGAAAACACACGAACACAACCGTGACCTGGATGAACACGCTCCAAACCCGGTTCTTTAAAAAGACCAACAAGAGAGCAGAGCGTCCAGGGCGGCGGCCACCAACAAGCGCCTGCGGGCCGGGCTCGCCGAGAAAGGAGCCGTGAGCTACCCAGAAGGCCTGCCCCCGTGAGTTTTTAAAATTGAGAGGAAATGGATGATTTTCAAAATAATATAAAGGATCGAAACAGACTCAGGCCGTGATCCGGGGAGTGATCGTCCTAATACGGCGCGGTCATCAACCTACAGGAGGGACCGACACCCCGGAAGCCTGTGGAACTGTGCACACAGCACCCGCCCATCGGCGAACCGCCAAGTGCGGCCACACGACAGGCCCAGCGGGGACCACACCACGCGTTGGGGAGGACGAGGAGCGCGGGAAGTGCTCACACAGCGCCGGGGGACACGCAGACAGGACGCGTCCTGTAAGGGGACACGTACACCCACCCAACACACCGTTCCCAGCTCTTGTCCCCGCACATGAAACCCTGAGGCTACACCTTGAGCGGTCCCAGCAGCGTAGTCATTGCGGCCAAGCCCGGCACCCGCTCCGAATGCCTGTCGTCACGGTGCGGGGCGGCCGGCAGCAGCACAGCGTTGTGCTCCCGTAAGTGGGCTGCCTTCTCCTGGTTCCATTGCTGCAGAAGAGGCGCACAGAGGAACGGGGAGCAGCCCGCAGGCTCCCGGGGCCTGGGAGGGGAGGAGGCGGGACCAAGGAGCTCTGAGTGAGAGACCGTCTGCCCAGGGACGGCGGAGCTTGCGGTTCCACAACTGTGCACAAAACTCATCGCGCCTTAAAGAGGCGAACCCTGTTGCATGAGCATTGAGCCCCCATTAAAAAGAAAAGAGATGTTGCGATGAGCCCGGAGAGGCTGCAGGGTCTGAGTGACAGGTGGGCAGATACGGGTCCCTGGAGAGCAGCCGGCCTCCCTGTGCGATGGTTTCTCTCCTGAGGGCGCAGGGCGACTGGGCCCCGGGGGTCCTTGTTCCAGCTCCCTCATGACCCTCAGACCAGGCGGTGGGAGCTGGTGGGCGCTTGCTCGCTGCGCCACCTCAGACGGGAACCCGCCTGCCACGCTCGCTGCGTAAGACCCCCGGGCCTGCGAGGTGTCCTCTGGCTCCTGGACCACAGATCTGGGCTGGAGAGGGGCCAGGACTCCCCAACCCCGGGCCTCAGGCCGCCTCCCGATCCAGCTTTGCCCAAACACAGCCACGTGAGCACAGCCGGGTGAGGCCCCCACCAGGACGGGCCACGGGGTGCCCTGTCTCCGGCCTCCAGAGTCCAGAGCTGTGAGGAATAACCGCCCCTCCACGGAGCTGTCACAGTGCCGAGCTGACTGACACACCAGGATGCAGCCTTCCCGCCTTCCTCCCCGCCCAGCGCCCTCACACACACGGCGCGAAGCCACCGAGGGCACTTGGGAGTCCCCGCACAGGGCGTGTTGGGCCAGCAGAAGGGCCCAGATGACGCAGGGGACAGTACAGACCAGGCACGTCCGGGGGGCTCCCAGGACACCCAGGAGAGAGGTCTCTCCGCGGCCCAGGCCTGAATCGGCCGGGGAAGGAACCGCTAGAAACGGCGCGGGGCTGGCGTCTACGGGGGAAGAGGCTCTGAAGATGGTGCCGAGGCCTCGCAGTCCAGCAGGTTACAGAGCGGGGACCGCAGCTGGGGGCCCGAGGTCGGCACAAGGAGGAGAAGCTGGGGACGGAAAGAGCTCCCTCCAAACGCGCTCCTCCCGGGAGCCCGAGGGGCACACGGCTGCTGCTGCTCCAGGTGGGGTTAGCGCTGCCCAGGGACACAGGATGCACTCACTCACGTCCCTCGGAGGCCCCCAAACCCCCGCCCACCCCGCGGGCCAGACGTGAGCCCCATGCCGGCCAGAACCAGCCAGGACCGGCCAGGACCAGCCAGAACCAGCCAGCACCAGCCAGCACCAGCGTGAGGGGTGTAGGCATTGCAGCCGCAGCCAGCATGGGGCTGAGAGGAGAGAAACAAATCAGTCACACGTGTCCTATCCTTTCTTTGACGTTTGGGTTTCTGTTCATCCTTCTTTTTGCATGACTGTTGATTCCTTAGAATTTGCATTAAACTCCTCTTTATCTGGATGCGTGATGTCTGTGCTGCCCCCTTAGAGCACGTGGGACCAGCACCCTCTCCCCCGCCTTCCTGCCCCCGGTCACCCGGGGGGCACACGGGACGGGACATGGGCCACCCACAGCCTGGGAAGCGAGGCCCACAGCAAGCCACAGGCCCCACCGCGCCCTGCGGCCAGCCACCTCCCTGCTGCCCGGGCGGCCTCGGGTGACCAGCAGACCCGGGACGCCCGGGGCCGTTCGGCTCTGACACCATCAGTCCTGCTGGGAGCAGGACCAGCGGCGTTTGTGCTGACCCCACCGTTTCACAGATTGGGATGGAACATGCCCCAGGGGCTGACCCCGGCCCTCAGCCCGTGTCCCGCACCCCCAGGCCAGCGTGGGTGCGGCCTGTGCTCCCCCTGCCCGCCCCCTGCCTGCTGTCCGTGCGGGAGGCCTGGGCCCAGGGCTGGCTCCGAGGACGTCGGGCTCCCTGGAGGAAGTACAGGCACCTGAGATCCGCTGTCATGCCTGATGGGCTTTGTCCCGTGCAGACGCCCCCAGCTGGGGCTCTAACTCCGGCCGAGACCCCGGGCTGCACGCCCCCAGCTGGGGCTCTAACTCCGGCCGAGACCCCGGGCTGCACGCCCCCAGCTGGGGCTCTAACTCCCCAGACCCTCCCGCCCTCAGGCGTCACCTCCCTGACCTCCTGGCCGCCTAACCTCCAGGTCATCGCCCGAGTCCGCTCCCCAGCACATGGCCCCTAAACGGCCTGTGGGTGAAATCAGGTTCTGAGGGGCAGATCCTCGTCTGCACTAAGCAAACCACTGAGCGTGAGGACGTCACAAAGGCTTCTGGAGCCACGTGGGGCCACAAGCTACCTGTTCCATCCTGGCTCTGTCATCCGGCATGGGCGCCGCAGCCAGCTCGTGTGAGCTGGGACCCCTCAGCGTTCCCCTGTAGGTTTCCGGAGCAGACGCGTCCCGCGGCCCCCAGGTCTGGGACAGTGCGGTCCTCCTCGGCTGGCTTCCAGCTGCAGGTTCAATCACCGGGCTTCCTCCTTCTCATTGTTCCCAGCAAGCCGGCGAGTCTTGTGTTCTGGGCCACAGCTGGGACCCTTCCCCACTGTCAGGCCCGGTGTGGCCGGGGCTGCACCATCGCGGGGTTCCAGGGCCGGTCAGCGTCCTCTCCAGGATGTGCCGGCTGTGCCGGTGTGGTGGCCTCTCCGCAGACTCAGCAGAAAAGCTCCCCTCCCCGCCTGTGGCTGCGGACGTTTGAGTAATTAGGCCACAGGTGAACGGGTGCCTGTGTCTCTGTGATACCCCAACCTGCTTCCCGCAGCTCACACACCGCCCAGCGCTTCCTGCTGCGACCAGGTGTGCGGTGGGGATTTCTGCCAGGGTCCCCTTGCTCCTGAGAGGGCCTGCGCTGCCATGGCAACCAGGAGCCGGGCGGCTCTCGCCCCCACCCCGGCCTCAGCAGGGCTGTATCATTAGAGCTGCCATGCAGAAAACGGCTGATGGCAGAAGGCCTCCAGCCCCATCCCCATAGCAACAGCCCGACCGCCCGGTCACTGCGGAGCCTGCCACCTGTCCAGTTCCCGGCAATGTCACAGGGGCTTCCAAACCCACGCCCTGAGGAGCAGGGGTCCCGGGGAGCCAGAGCACCTGCAGCTTTGTCCGTGGGTCCAAGCTGGACTCGTGGGCCCAGCCAGAACAGAGGCCCACAGAAGAGGCGCCTTGGCTGGGACCCGTGCCCACCCACCCACACCACTCACACCCACCCATACCCAGGCAGCAGGGTGCTGGGGTGCTGGGGCTGAGTCTGCCGGCTCGGGGGCGGGTCACTCCGGAGCCCAGGGCTCTGAGGCCTGGTGCACATGCGACACAGTGCTTCTCAATGGGGACACGCCGCCCGCGGCCCATGGGGCTGCTGGCTCCGGGACTGGGCGGTGTGGGCACAGAGCGGGCCAAGCCCTGCCCGCCGACCTCCCCAGTGCCCCATAGGGAGTGCAGGGAGTGGGCCGTGTGGCCTCTGCCCATGGCTGTGCACTCACATTTAAACCCACTTCCTGTGGCTGTCGTCTGAGCACTTCCAGGTTCCGGTTACACGTCTTTGCACCCCCAGCCCCGTGTGCACCCGTCTGGGTGGTTCCCAGAGCTGAGCTGCCGGTGGAGCGTGCTGCACACTTGTCTTCCTGTGGACGGCACTGAGCCGGCCCCCACGCGGCCTCCCCCGTTCACTGATCTTCCGACATCAGGAGTTAGGCTGCATCCTGGCCAGCCCTTGAGACGATAAATCTTTATCATTTTTTGCTGATCTGTCGTCTCATTGTCATTTAAATTACATAGTGCTGGACACCTTTTCAAACGTTTAGTGGTTATTGGTGATTTTTCCCTAGAGGTGGTGAGTTTATATTATTTAACTATTTTTGTATTGAATCGTCTTTTATCTTCCAATTAGTGTAAACTACTTTTGTATTCTAGCTATAATTTCGATTAGTCCTGTTGGTTAGCTATGCTACCGTGTTTCCCCAACAGTAAGACAACCCCCAAAAATGAGACCTACTTACAGTTTTGCCTCTCGCTGAAATATAAGGCATCCCCCCCGATAATAAGACCTCCCCAATAATAAGGCCCCCACTGATTCTGAAAGAAATGGAGTCACAAGAAATTCACCAGGAAATTCAGGGTTTGGATGGTTATGATGATGTTCCAGAAGATGATGGATGACAAGACTGTCATTGAATAAATGAGTAAATGTACCATAGATTGTTGTACATGGAAATAATGGTAGTAACAAGAAATTCTTGATACTGTAGGATTCACAGTTTGTCTGGTTAGGCTGGTTTGTGACAACAACTACTACCGTACCGTATACAGGTAATAAATTTCCTTTATTTTTGTTCAACAATAAATGTGTGCCGTATTCTTCTTCATGGGAAAATAAGACCTCCCCTGAAAATAAGACCTAGCGCATCTTTGGGAGAAAAAATTAATATAAGACACTGTCTTATTTTCGGGGAAACAGGGTATAGCATGCCCCCACATACTGCTAACCTTACGACTTGATTCATATTGTCAAACACATTAGCTTCCTTGCTACGATTCCAATTTTTGTTTTCAAGAAAAGCATTTCCTGCTTTTTCCAAATCACAAAAATGCCCTCCCACATTTCCTCCCAATACTTTCCCAAATTTTTTATGCTTTGCACTTGGCTCCTTCTGGAATGTGTGTGTGGGGGGGTGAGGTGGGATCTGGTACTTGCCCCGGGCTTGTGATGAGGTACAGCTTACACTCCGCGGTTTTATTCTCGGTTGTGAGGGGCACCCGCAGGCCGCGAGCCCCGCCGGAACCACAGCTAGTCGAACCCTGTCAGAGTGAACACGTCGTGAGACCCAGGACGGACGCCTGGGGGGAGCTGGGGCTGCGAGGCCGCCCCCACTCTCTTCCTCATCTGCTGGGGAGGCTGCCAGGACGCTTCCCAGTGTGTCCTGGGCCTGAGATACGTGGCTTTAGTTGTAGTCCAGAGTGGGCTCCCAGCCAGGGCATACGCGGGGTGACTGGGGTGCAGGCCCTGGGCTCCTTTTATTTGGGTGTTGTCCTTCCTGGTGCACAGGACAAGTGACCTACTAAGGAGGCGTAAGGAAGGACAGACGCCTCCGCCCTCTTTGGGCAGAACGGGGCCGGGGGCCTCCTACATGGGAAGCACGCCCCAGCGAGAACCGAACTGGGGACGCTCCCCAGGTCAGCATGTGAGTCCACACGGGCCGGGGCCGGGATTCAATCCTTGGACCCCAGGGCTGCAAGACGAGCGCTCAACCCGCTGAGCCCTCCCGGGTTCCCGACTCCTTAAATTTGCCATATTTCTTTATCTTTTCGTGTGTGTGTGTGTGTGTGTGTGTGTGTGTGTCCTGCAAGGTCCTTCTGATTACATGCCACTTAATAAACAAGAAGATGGCAGGATGTGGTACCCTTAACGGGACGCCCTCATTCATTCCCTTCCATTGATAAAGAATTATTTCAGGGGAAGCCGGATGGCTCAGTGGGTTAAGCGCTCACTTTGCAGCCCCGGGGACCGAGGATCGAATCCCGGCCCCGGCCCGTGCGGAACCATGTGCTGAGCTGGGAGCTCCCCCAGTTCAGTTCTCTCTCTGTCTCTGTATCTCTCTCTCTCTCTCTGTGTCAAAAAACAATAAAAATAAATAAATATTAAAAAAAAAAAAATTAAAATAAAAAAAAAGAATTATTTCAGGGGAAGCCGGGATGGCTCAGTGGGTTAAGCGCTCACTTTGCAGCCCCGGGGACCGAGGATCGAGTCCTGGCCCCGGCCCGTGTGGACCCATATGCTGAGCTGGGGAGCTCCCCCAGTTCAGTTCTCGCTGTCTCTGTATCTTTCTCTCTCTCTCTCTGTCAAAAAACAATAAAAATAAATAAATAAAAATTAAAAAAAAAATTTTTTTTAAAGAATTATTTCAACCATTCAAGCAAGAGAGTGGGGCGGCCCTGGAGCTCAGGGCACCCCCAGGAGAGCACAGGGCGGCCCTGGGAGGACTCAGGACGGCCCAGAGCGGCCCGGGACCGCCCACCGGGGCGGGGCCAGGCTTCCGCGCACGCGCCCCGCCCCGCCCCCTGCCGCGTGTTTCCGGCCGCTCGTTTCCGCCTGGCGGGCGGAAGCGCTCTGAGGGGCGGGCGCGGCGGCGCAGGCCGGAACCGGAAGCGGCCCCCCGGCCGGGAGGAGCGCGCCGGCGTCGGAGCCGTCAGCAGCCGGCGGTCTCGGGGGGCGGCGGCCGCGCAGCTGGCCGGTGGCGCGGGCGGCCCGGGGCGCGGCGCCATGAGGCTGTACAGCCTCAGCGTCCTGTACAAAGGCGACGCCAGGGCCGTGCTGCTCAAAGCGGCGCACGACGCGTCGTCCTTCAGCTTCTTCCAGCGGCCCAGGTGAGCGGCCGCGGGGCCCGGGCCGGGGGCTTTCCCACAGTTCCGCGCGCGCGAGACGCGTCCACGCGCCCCGGCCGGGCGTGCAACGCGCGTGGCACGCGGCCGTGGGCGGACTCTCGCGGTACCGGAGGGTTGTGCACGGGATGCGGAAGGAAGCGCGGGGTTGCCACGCGTGTCTCGGGCACTTGATCGCACGCAGTGGGCACCCCGAGCGTCGCAGACCCCGAGCCCGTTCGTGGGAGGGGCGGGCCGGCCCAGGCCCAGGAGGACAAGGGCCTGCAGGGCCTCTAATGGGGAAGCCGCTCTCGGCGCCGGGGTTCTGGTTCCCTGCGCCTGTGGAGCCGTTTTGTCCCCGAGGACAGTAGCCTGAGGGCAGGACCTGGAGCTGCTCCTGCAGCTTTTGCGTTGGTCTGGCCGCGCCTTCTCCATACTCGGTGCTGCGCGTTGCTGCTTTCGCGGGCGGCACCGGCTCGGCTCACTCTGACTCTTCCCAGGCGCCACGTTGGGGCTTTTACTGTTTTGGACCCCACCTCCCCCGTGCGGTGTTAGAGGGTCACACAGATGCGGTGCTACAGCGGCACTTCTGGTGTGTCTGACGGCAACACAGACTCCAGCTGAGCTCGTTCTTCTCACAAGGTCCCCTCGCTCCCACCCTTCCTGCCTCGTGATTCCAGACCCCAAGCTTAGAACCTCCTGGTCTCCTGTTGGCCTGGATGCAGGTGCCAGCAGTGAATGCAGTTGTTCCTCTGTCTGATTCCAGCCCTGCTCTCAGCTCCATCTCCAGTTTTACTGCAAGGACTTTATTTGGAGACTTCTCTAAGGGATTACAGTCACATCACGAAACAAACGGGGACATGTTCTGAGCAATGTGTCATTAGGTGATTTTGTGCAAACATGACAGAGGCACTTACACACACCTGGACGGTACAGCGTACTGCACACCTAGGATTCAAGCCTGTGCAACATGTCAGTGTAGTGAATTCTGTAGGCACCTGCAGCACAGTGGTAAGTGTGTGTGTGAATGTATCTGATCATAGACAAAGCAACACACAACTACAGGATGACAGATAAACACTGAGACACCTGTGCAAGGCCCTTACAGGGATGGAGGCTGGGAGTTGCCCCCGCTGAGTCAGGGAGTGGTGACTAAGGGAGTGGCTGTCACTGCCAGGGACATGACTGGGCACTACTTCAGACTTTAAACACCCTGGACCCTGAGGAGACACTACCTTTATGTCAGTCGTCTTCCTCTTTCAGGAAATTAACCTGAGCTTATGCTAAGTTTTCTGTTTTATAAACTTACAATTTTTTTTTTTTTTTAAAGATTTATTTTATTGATTTTTGACAGAGAGAAACAGAAACAGAGAGAGACAGAGAGAAGGGGGAGGGCCCAGAGCAGTCTCCATAGTTGACATTAGTTTTCCATATAGTTTCACTCCACAGGTGGGCACAGGGCTGCGCAGGGCAGGGACTGGGCCGGGAGCCTCCCACATAGGTCCTGGCAAGAACTGAACTGGGGGCCACACCCCAGTTCAGCATGGGGGTCCGCATGGGCCGGGGCCGGGATTCGATCCTTGGTCCCCAGGACTTCAAAGCGAGCACTTAACCCACTGAGCCATTCCAGCTTTTCCATAAACTTACAATTTTTAAAACACTTTGTCTCTTGTAAGAACACTTAGCTTAAACATACTGTCCAGTTGTACAGAAGTATGTTCTTTCTTTATATCTGTATTCAATAACTTCTATAACTTTTTTTCTACTTTCAAACGTTTTTCGTTAAAAACTAAGAAACACACATTAACCTCCGCCTACTTGGTTCAGGGTCATCATTATCACTGTCTCCACCTCCACTTCTCATCCCCCTGGGAGGTCTTGGCTGGTGAGGCCTCCCTGACAACACCGCGTCTTCTGAAGCACGTCCCAGAGGTGCTGCCTGAAGCTCTTCTTGAGGACGTGTCACCTTTTCACAAATGTGTCTGAGGTGGTTTGCTAGGTTCTTTTCTTGTTTCATCACAGATCTGCTCGTGAGCAGGGAAAGCACCGGGAACACGCCTGTTAGTGAAAACCTTTTGGTGCTGGGTCCATGCTTTCAGACTTTTTTGGGTTCTTGTTGAGTCTGCAAAGCTTCCAAGCTGTTTGCTGTGAATTTTCTTGGGGGTCCTTAGGGGCCATTGGTCTGGTGTTGCTGAAATGTTACGTGGCTCGTGGCACCAGTCTCTCCCTCCCTCTAGGCCTTTGTGTCCGTCCTCCCCCACCTCCTTGTCCGGGCCGAGCTGTTGCTCTCTGCTCTTTCCAGTGTGCACAGGGCTCGAGCCACCATGGCCCAGCCTTCCCTGCAGTGTGTCTCAGTGCAGTCTCGGCACGTGGCTGCAGCTGTAGCTGGCTGTGCATTTGCCAGACAGCTTTGCTGTGTGTGTTTCCAGTGCAGTTTTTATTTGCCCTGTTTCTTGGAAGTTCGTGGGGCCTTGAGCACAAGAGCTGGCTGTGTCTCAAATCATGCTCTGACCACAACGGTACATTGACTCTAACCTGTAGAAGATGCCCCGGAAGTCTAGGCGTAGGCTGTTGTGTGCGCTGGGAGCACACAGATGGGGTTTAATTGGCTGTGATGATTTATAATTATCTGTATATGTTCATCTACAGAGCATTTATTATTTGTTACTAAAGTTGGGAGGGCAAAGAACAAGACCAGGAAGCAATGTCTCCTTCGTGTGCAAGCTTAGAGGTCACTTCCATGATGTTGGGGACAAGGTGACATGAGTAGGTAACATGTGTTGTGTTTCCTAGTGTTCAGGAATTCATGACCTTCACAAGTCAACTGATTGTGGAGCGCTCAGCAAAAGGCAGCAGAGCTTCAGTCAAAGAACAAGGTAAGATGACCTGTCACCCTGCGAGGGCCGCCTGGCTTGGGCTTGCTGTCGCGTGGGAAGCGAGGGCTGCCCAGGCCCCACTGCTCCACAGGCTTCTCCCGCCTTCTCCTGTGTCCACTGTTGGTGTCTAAGCTGCCTGGCTCAGAGCTTGGACTCGCTTTAAGATGAGGGTCTCAGAGCACTGGCAACCTCCCCACAGAGCTATGGACACGTCAGGAAAGAATTTGCCGCTGGCCCTGTTGAGGTAACACCGTTAGGTTTTGACTAGGAACCTGAAAACACGTTATTTCCCCTTCTTCATAATTCAGGTTTCCTGCACGGACTTTTAGGCATTAATTTTAGAGACGAGTATTACACAGATAGGTCAGGACGGGTGTGTGTGTGAACTTCAGCAAGGACCAGGGCAGCCTCACTGGCCTGGGGTCACGTGATGTGGAGGCTGTATGTCAGCGGAAGCATGGTCACGATGCAGGTGGTACCAGATGTGTGTGTTCTGTGTGAAGCCCTGTGCTGTTTGTGGTTCACGGTGCAGCAGTGAATGTTCCCTGCTGTCCCCAGGCTGCCTGCCTTCCCAGTTCCATTACACACACTTCCTGCGCAGCTTCTGTACAGTGCAGCTCTACCCCACACGTGCACCTCACTGTGCACGGTCTGGAGAGAGTCACCCATGAGCTCCTGACACCCTTCTCAGCCCCGCCCTCGGTCAGTGTCCTTCCCTGTGTCAGGCTCGCGTCTCCCTCTCCTCTTCAATCTGTTTTTCCTTATTTAGCGTCTGAACCTTCTGGGTGACAGTCTTGCTCCTTACGTTCCCTTTACCTAGGGATGAGGTCAGCTGTGTTACCTTGAACCCTCTCCAAGTGACAAAAATGAGTCCCATGGATGGTGACTGTTTGGTAGAGCCCTTGTAGAGACTTACATTCTGATAACTTGACGACTTGCAGGAATACTGAGACCCCAACCAGCAGTGCCTAGTGTTTTCCCAGATGGGCCTCTGTCGTCTGCCCCCCCCCCCCAGCCCCCTCAATGGAGAGGGCCGGCATGATTGCTGTGACAAGGACGCCGGAGGCCCAGTGAGGTGACGTCCTGACTTGGTGCCACTCTTACAGGACTTCAGAAATCAGACACGGTCTTGCTTGCCTAGGGTCCCCTCAGGCTGGGAACAGCCCCCAGTGGGCTGCGGCCACCTACACACCACTGGGCCTTACCTGGAGCTGCACCTGGGGCTGCGTTGGGCCGCAGGGCGGGGAAGGTGACGTGCTGCCTTCTGACCCTGGCTTTGCACGCTGGGCCTCTGGGCACCTCATCCTCAGGCAGGTGCTGGGCCACACAGGTGGCTGCCCTGTGTGTGCAGCCCGTCCTGCGTGCACCGTCCTGCGTGCGGCCCGTCTGGTGCAGCTGCTCCTCGGGCCTCCCACAGCGGCTTCATGCGCCTGAAGGGCAGGCGCCCAGCGTGGTGGTGACGCTGTCACTGGCTTGGGGTTAGAAAGTCTGATGCCCTCGTGTCCCTCTCCACTGTCCCCTTAGAATACCTGTGCCACGTCTACGTGCGAAATGACAGCCTTGCGGGCGTGGTCATTGCCGACAGTGAGTACCCGTCCCGGGTGGCTTTCACCTTGCTGGAGAAGGTGAGTTTGCGGCGTGGCTGGATGGGCTGGGTGATGCGTGCGCACATCTGCCTGCTGTGAGCTCTGCTTGCTCTGGGCTGTGTCTGGCGCCCTGCCTGGGTTCCATGGCTGCACAAGGCAGGGTCGTCCCCACTCTGCTGCTCAGGGCCCCCCCCCCCCCCCC
>PVKE010022498.1:0-11409 GCA_004027555.1 Craseonycteris thonglongyai | reverse complement strand
AGAGGGCTGGTACCCACTTTCCTGGAAATCTGTAATCTGATAAAAGTAGAATCTAGTGTGAAATTCTAACCCTTTTGTCATTCACCAGCTAAGTTCATCTCGGGCCGGGCGCTCTTGGTTTTTAATTCCCAGAGCACTTGGCAAGGAGGGACCTGGGTCTAGGTGTCCTCCTGCTGCTAGCTGTCCCCTGTGCCCTCTGCCCTCGCCCTCCGTCCTCCGCCCTACCTGGCTGTGGTTGAGCTCCTTTGTCCTGCAGGTGCTGGATGAATTCTCCAAGGAGGTGGACAGGACCCAGTGGCCCGTTGGCTCCCCTGCCACCATCCAGTACATAGCCCTGGACGGCTACCTTAGAACCTACCAGGTAGGGAGCCCGGAAGCCTGTGTGGCCGCTGTGGCTGCGGTGACGTCGGCTGCCTCGCTGTCCGTGTCCCTGTGGAAAGTGCAGACAGTGTGAGGCCTGGGGGAGCCCTGCTCTCGGGGGAAGGCAGCACTCCAGTCCTGACACCGCCTTTGTGTTTTCCTCTCGCCTAGAATCCCCGCGAGGCTGACCCCATGAGTAAAGTGCAGGCTGAACTGGATGAGACCAAGGTCATCCTGGTGAGCAGGGGGTCCCCGAAGGGAGGGCAGAAAGGGGTGCCAGCGACAGCTCACCCTGCGAGCGCCTCTTGCGTGGTGGTGACAGTTTTTCTGGGAGGGGTGACGGCCGTGCAGCCGAGGCCTCACCTCACAGCCCGAGCCCGTCCTGCGGGGGCTCCAGGGAAGGACCAGGCTGCACGGAGCGTGCTGGGCGCTGAAAGTCGTCTGGCGTCTGTCCTTGGTCACAAGCATGTCGGAGCCTGTGGGCCCCGCGCAGCAGGCACACCCCCCTTTCCTGCTCTCGGGTCCTGTGCGGCTGCAGAGCTGGGACCTGGGTTATTGGTCACACTTCCCGCCACCCCGTCCGTACCCTCATCCAGCTCTGCTCTCCAGGGAGATGGGGTTCCTCAGCCGTATGCACGGCAGGGACCTGCCCCTCCTCACTGCCTTTCCACACGCCTGGGTCCCTGCCCCTCACCCCACAGAGGCTGTGGTGGGCGTCTGGGTGGCCTGAGCAGGACCCTTTGTCCCCTCACCCCCGAAGCTGTGTGTGCTCGCGGTCCCTGCGCAGGTGCTGTGGCCATTCACACAGGTCCCCTTTGGGACGTGGTAAACAGCGCTGTTCTGGGAATGTGGCTCTCCAAGCCTGTGTGTGCGGAAGTTTTTGGGGAACACCCTCTGTCTAGAGTATTCTGGGCTCCACGGGAGGGTCACTGGGTCCCCCTGCATCCACGTTTGGGCACCATCCTGGTGTTGTATATTGGGGAGGGGCCCAGAGCTTCTGGGGTTGTGTGCCCCCCGAGCTGAGCAGGCGTCTCGGGTGTCGTCTCTGCAGCACAACACCATGGAGTCTCTGCTGGAACGGGGCGAGAAGATTGACGACCTGGTGTCAAAGTCCGAGGTGCTGGGCATACACTCTAAGGCTTTCTACAAAACGGTGTGTACTGGCTCGGCCGCCCCCACGACAGGTCTGAGAAAGCTCCGGAATGTGCGGTGCAGGCGGAGCGCCCAGGCCCCAGGCCCCATCCCATTAGTGCTGTTGCAGAGAAAGCAAGCAGCAGCCCTGTGCCCTGCCACCTCCGGGGCCCCCGCAGCAGGGCAGAGGCCGCTCTAGTCCCGACCCCAGCGCTCACCCCCGTTCTTGCTGCCTGCCCTGCAGGGAGGCACGGCCTTCGTGCTCAGCACCTGCACTGTCCCCCACAGCAGCCCTCACTGTCTGCACGGTGGTGGGTGGGGCGCTGGGTCCGTCCACACCCCTGCTCTGTTGGGCCTGGAGGACAGGGGCTGGTGGGGTCATGGTATCTGAGCGGGAAGCGGGACAAGGCAGCAGGCCCCACGAACCACTGTGCTCTCTGAAGGGACCACCAGGGACGGCCTGGTGGGGACACATGGGCCCGGAGGCCCGTCTGCTGTCCTTCTGGGCCTGTCTGCCTGGCCCCCGGGACCCACTGGGGTGTGGACAGGGAGGTGCTTATCCCCTTATCCCACTCAGCACCCTGCTCTCCGCAGCACCTCCTTAGCTCCTCTCTGTCTCTTTCAAGGCCCGGAAACAAAACTCGTGCTGTGCGGTCATGTGACGCGGCCAGCAGAGGCCCGCGCGCCGTCGCCGCCATTCCTGCGAGAACAGCAGCTCCTGCCACACAGACCCACACGGGGCTGCCGTCCTCCACGTGGGCGCTCCTGGGAGGAGCCCAGGGCTAGTGGAAGGGACCTGGGGGCGGGGAACACTAAGTCACACGTTTGCTGACTTTTGAAAAGAAAATTGGAGGCCCCCACAGGTGTGTGTTTGCGCCAGAAGCAACATAAAGTCTCCGTGGCTCCTGCAGTGGTTGACGGGCTCGTTTCTCACCCTGGGGAGGCCCAGGCCCCTGCCTGCGGCCTGGAGGTGAGGCCGGCCCAGAGGCTCAGGAGCTGCTGGGTTTTCCTTGTACAGTAACCGCGTCCACACTCCAGAAAGGGGTCCCTGATCCGCGGCCAGGAGCACAGACCGCACTCCATTCGGTGGGAAAGCCGCCCAGGCCGCGGCGGGGTGGGGCCCGGTCCAGGCCAGCGCTTCAGCACCAAGGCTGCCCTGCGTCACGGCTTCGCAGGTTTTGAGACGTCGTTCGCGTTTCTGCTGAAGTTGCCGTCCTCAAAGTTCCACCGTGGCCTGGGGGGTGTGCGCAGGGGGCGGGCTCCTGCTCTGAGGGTCTTGAGCATAGCCGTGCCTCTGGGGACCAGGCCTGGGCCTGCGTGTGTGGGTGGCCTTCCAGGGCCCCCATTACGTGCACCAGGCCTTCCAGGGCCCCCATTACGTGCACCAGGAGTAGGTGCCAGCGACCTGAGGACTCGCAACACCCCACTTGTCACCGGTCTGAGCCAGCCCCCCGCCCCACACCCCCGCGGCAGGGGGCCCCTTGGGTCCTTCCCCGTCCCAGCTGCCTCCCTGTGCCCGGCTCTGCTGCCTGAGGACCCCAGCTCAAGATGGGCTCCGCGCGGACCCCTGTGGGCGCCCAAGGGCCGGGCTCTTCCTGCGACCCTTCGCTTCCCACCTGGGTCTCCCACCACGTGGAGGCGGCGTCTGCGCGGCCTGAGGACCCCGCCCCCCACCAGCGTGTCTGCTGCCCTCGTCCTCTGGGCTGTGCTGGCCAAGGACTGGCCTCCCCCTGCAGCGGCCGCCAGGGGCCCCGGCCTGTGCACTGGCTTCCGCCCTGGCGGGGATGGGGCAGGGAGTGAGGTGGGTGGGGCTGGCGCAGGCCCCACAGGCATTTCCAGTTCTGATGTGTCTGTTGGCAAATTATTTTAATAGCTACCTGTGTTGCGATGATCCTAACTGCATAAAGTTGTCTTTTGAAATTCCAAAAGGGTGTTGTGCTTTGTTGAACCCCAGGGGTGCCCTTTCCTATGGGGGGGCTGCTCTCTGGGGAGCAGCTCCAGGGCCAGCGCCCCAGCTGTGGCCTCTGAACCCCAGGCCTTCCGTCAGGACCCTGGCGGGAGTGGGGGTGGCCTCGCAGGCTGGGGGTCCAGCCGCAGTTTCGGGAGCGGCCTGGGCGGCGGGCCTTCGCTCTGCGAACACTTGGCAGCCTGTTGTCCCTGGCCCAGCGCCGTGCGGTCACTCGCTGTGACGGAATCCGGAGCAGCTCTGGGGCTCTGGCTGGTGCTGCCCTGAGCAGGTGCCGTTTGGAGGCGATGAGCGAGGGGCTCCATGACCGCTGCCGCCCGGGGCCTCCCCTCCAGCCAGCTCGGGCTCCGCAGGGGGCTGCCCGGCTGGAGGCCTGGCGGAGGCTGCTCTGATTACACCCGATAGGCCGGCTCTGTCCTAGATTCTCGGGCTGCCGGGAAGCCCGCCCCCCACCCCCCACCCCCCACCCCCCACCCACACACAGAGAACACCTGCCAGGTGCTGCCTGGCAGCTGCCACCGCGGGCTGAGGCCGCCGGCCTCAGTGTCTGCACCTGGGTGGGCGGGTCTGTTCCAGGAAAGCGCCAGGCACGGGGCGCAGATGGGCAGCAGGGCCTGGGGTGCGGGGAGGGCAGGCGCCGTGTGCACCTGCCTGTGCTCTGGGGCGCCAGGGGGGCACGGCCCACGCGGGAGGGGGGACCAGGGGGGCACGGCCCACGCGGGAGGGGGGACCAGGGGGCACGGCCTACGCGGGAGGAGGGGACCAGGGGGCACGGCCTACGCGGGAGGGGGGACCCCGGGGGCACGGCCCACACAGTGGGGGCGGGGGCCGGGGCCGCGTGGGTCACCAGCCACGCAGTCAGCAGCTGGGGTGCCGTGGGGCTGCTGGCTGCCCAGCACGCGCGCTCACGGGCACAGGCCTGGGTGGCCGCGGGCACCACGCGTCCCAAGCGTCTGTGGCCACTTGGTGAGCAAGACAGGCGGGTGAGGGACCGACAGCCGCACACACGCACCCCGTCACCCACAGGCTCGTCTTCAGAGGCCGTGGGGGGACTGAAGGGGTTCGGGCCCAGGGACAACAGAGAACTCGGGGGTCCCCGTGGCGGTGGGGCAGCTGTTGGAGCTGTGACCCCAGGCGGCAGAGGGCGTCCTGGGGCGCACCGCGTACCCCGACAGGCTCGGGAGGGTCTGGACGTGGGGCCCCCCGGCTGGGTTAGGGGGGGCGGGGTCCCACATAAAGAGCCCAGCTGCCTCTGAGCCAGTTTGTCCCGTTTTTCTTTTATTCGCAGTTTCCCGAGACAGAACAAAATAGTTTCTTGTGCACGTACGAGGCTCAGAAAGGAAAGACAACGGAACTCAGCAAAAAGGAGGCGGCGGGCGGCCCGACCGGGCGTCTAGCTAGAAGGGTCGGCGTGGCTTGCTCCGGGGGGGTCATGCAAAAGAACTATCCCCCCTTAAAAATCCCCAAATTAACCCAGACAGGCAGCTCTGTGCAGGTGGCGGGAGCGGGGGAAGGAGGCCGGGGCGCGGGGTGGCCGGGGGGCCGGCCAGCGCGGTGCGCAGGGTGGGGGTCCCCGAGTCTGTGGATGAGCGGCCCCCCTGGAGCTCGGCATCCTGTCCTGGCCCCCACGCGGTGCCCCTCCCCCAGCTCGGTTTGTGGGAGAAGATAAAGAAAATCCTTGAGGATGGGAACTGAAGGGGGCAGGTACTGGGGTGGGGGCCACCCACCTCTGTGAGCGGGTCGGCCCCACCCCAGCCCCCCACCCTCGGACCAGGAAGTCCCCCCAAGCCTTGCCACCGTGGGGCCCGGAGGTGAGGCCAGCCGGCCCCCCTCGGGGTCCCGCCCACCAGGCCCAGACCCCGGGAGCTCTGTGCTGACACCGGCCCGGGTCCCCGCTGTGCCGGTGGCACCCCGACGCCGGACCCCTCGTTCCTGCCTCAGCTCCCAGCCCAGAGCCCGCGGCCCCGCTGGCGGGAAGGCCCCCCAGCAGCCGGAGCCCGGGACCGGCGGGGCTGCAGGCCATCCATGCGGGAGGAGCGGGAGGGAGGAGCGGGGACAGCCGTGCGCCCGCCCCCAGGACACCTGACACGGCTGACAGCCGGCCACCGGGCCCGGGCCGCCAGGGCGCCCCGCAACCAGCGCGCCGGGGCCACAGGCCCTGCGGCCGCACACGCGCAGCCTGGGGAGCGGCCAGCCGGGGTGCAGCCCCACAGATGCCAACCACGTTCCCTTCGTTGAGCGACTTCCTTTCCCGTTTACCCGACGTCAGTGTGTGTGCGGCGGTCGTCCCGGCGCTTTTAGGGAGAGATCACGTCTGGTCTCGGGTTTTCTGCAGACACAGGCACCAGGGGAGGGACGAGGCGGACACAAACATGCGACAGGCAGGCCGCGCGCCCGGGCGGCCGGGCTCCACACCCCGAGTCCGTCAGCTCTGCAAGCGGAAGGGCGGCGGGTCAGCGCCCCCAGCCGCCGCGGCCCCGCGCTCAGCCACCGCGGTGGCGCCACGCGCGCCCGCCCAGCCCCGCGCACTCACCGTCACCGCAGGGGCCCCGCGTGCGCCCGCCTGTCCCTGCACGCCACACTGGTCCCGCCCCCGCGCATGCCCAGTTACCGCAGTGGGACCTGGCCCCGCCCCCCGCGCATGCCCAGTTACCGCAGTGGGACCTGGCCCCGCCCCCCGCGCATGCTCAGTCACCGCAGCAGCGCCCATGTCCCGCCCCCCACGCACGCTGTCACCGCAAAGGGGCCCTGATCCCGTCCCCTGCGCATGCTCAGTCACTGCAGTGGGACCTGGCCCCGCCCCCCACGCATGCTCAGTCACCGCAGTGGGACCTGGCCCCGCCCCCTGCGCATGCCCAGTTACCGCAGTGGGGCCCTAGTCCCGCCCCCCGCGCACGCTCAGTCACTGCAAAAGGGGGGGGGCCCTGATCCCGTCCCCTGCGCATGCTCAGCCACTGTAGTAGGTCCCTGGTCCCGCCCCCCGCGCATGCTCAGTCACTGCAGTGGGGCCTGGCCCCGCCCCCTGCGCATGCCCAGTTACCGCAGTGGGGCCCTAGTCCCGCCCCCCGCGCACGCTCAGTCACCGCAAAGGGGGGCCCTGATCCCGTCCCCTGCGCATGCTCAGCCACTGTAGTAGGTCCCTGGTCCCGCCCCCCGCGCATGCTCAGTCACTGCAGTGGGACCTGGACCCGCCCCCTGCGCATGCTCACTGTCACTGCAGTGGGACCTGGCCCCGCCCCCCACGCATACTCAGCCACCGCAGTGGCGCCCTGGCCCCGCCCCCCGCGCATGCTCAGTCACCGCAGTGGGACCTGGCCCCGCCCCCTGCGCATGCTCAGTCACCGCAGTGGCGCCCTGGCCCCGCCCCCCGCGCACGCTCACCGTCACTGCAGCGGCGCCACGGGCGCGCCCGAGCAGTGGAAGTGCACGTTCTGCCACCTGCCGTCGCGGCGGTGCCACACGCGGGTCTCCTCGGACTGGCTGGTGCGGGGCCGGCCCTGGCCGTCGATGTACTGCGTGAGGCGGATGTAGGCGATGCAGGCGGCGTCCTCCCCGATGACGTGCACGTGCGGGTTCAGGATGGTCGTGTGCACCGGCTTGCTGTTTTTGGCGAGCACTGCGGGCGGAACGGGCCACGGCCACTGCAGCGGCGCCCGCCCGGCCCCGGCCCCGCACCCCCGGCCCCGCGGCGCCGCCGCCCGGCTCCTTCACTCACGGTTCTCGAAGTAGAACCTGTGGAAGTCCATCCCTTCGACCAGGTTGCCCAAAGCTTCAGGCTCGAACGAGGTCAGGCCTGGGTCACAGATTTTCCTGGGGGCAGACCCACGTGAGGAGGGCTCGCTGCACCCACCCGAGGGGTCCCGGCGCGTCCAGCCACGTCTGTCCTGCAGGACACGGGCCCCCAGCCCACCCCACGCCGCCCAGCCAGGCCCCGACTCACGCGTAGGCCTCGAAGTCGCCGTTGTTGACCGCCTCGATGAGCTGCTCCGTGATCTTGATGATGTCCTGCTTCCGCGCTGCAGGGGGACACGCCGTGTGACCCGGGCCGCCTGCCCCCCGCCCGCCGTGTGACCCAGGGCGCCCCGAGGCCCCGGCACCCAGACTGTCTTAAGTAAAAGTCTCTAAGTGAGAGCAACATTCTTCCTACGGCGCAGAATGTCAGGAAAGCGAAGGAAAGGGAGCTGGAACCGGTCACAAGCCACCCAGTGCCCCCTGGGTGCTGCAGCTGTGACGCCCTGCCCGGCCTTCCTGGCTCCCGCCCACGGGATTCGCACCCAAACCCAAGTCCCAGAGCTGAAGGCTGCGCACAGCAGGGCGGGGCCCCCTGGGAGCCGCCCACGTGCCACAGGCTGACCACCGTGCACCCTGCAGCCTCCTCCCTGGCTGCCGCCCACCTGGCCGCTGGTCCCGCACAGGGTGCCCGTCTGGGGCCCCTTCGTCTCTGAAACTATTTTCATGCAAGTTTTCAACATGGAGGCAGCCGAGTGGACCCGCCAGCGCGCGCCCCAGGGCCCAGTCTGAACACCTCCGTGTCTCCAGACGTTCTTTATAGACGTAAAGCCGCACACAATTGCAGGCGCCTGCGTCTCCCCCAAATCTTGTTGGTCACCTCGCCCCCCAGAGCGGTCCTGTCCTGTTAGCTGCTTAACCACATTTGTGCAGATACACGCATGTGCACATGGGCTCACGTGATTTCGTGAAGCAGTAATGGGCTGCTGGTGAGCACAGACCCAAGAAGTGCCCTGAGACAGGTCCCAGGACCTCTCCCCCCGCAGGTCAGGGCCCCCCAGCTGCACACGTCTGTGACATGGGGACCAGCAGTGCCCGTGGGGCGGGCGGCAATGGCACCTGGGCAGCGGGTCTGCAGGCTCGGCCCCCCGGCGTGGTGTGACCCAGACGTGCCCGTGCGTGCGCTGGGCGCCTGGCTTGAGTGTGTGGGCGCGTTCGTGCACGTGTGAGTGCGTGTGCGCGCTGCTATGCAACCACCCATGGGCTGGGCCCCACGTGACGCGGGCTCAGGGCCGGCTCTGCAGAGACCCAGGCCCCTGGAAACTGGCCTCCAGGAGCGGGGTGGGGGCTTCGGCTCCCCAAAGCCCCAGGCCCCCCGCAGAGGGCTGTGTCCCGAACGCCCCTGGGGCCCCCAGCACGCGGGCTCCACCGCTGCAGGCCCCTCGCCCACCGCACCTGCCCCGAAGCTGGGCTACCCTGCACCCGCTGCCACTTCTGCGTGTGCCTGTGTCCTCCGCAACCTCCCAGTTCACCTGTCACCTGCGTGCAGGTGGCCTCAAGCTTCCGGCTTCCCTCTCCTGCGGCAGCGTCGCAGAGACGTGCCCCCTCCCCAGGCAGCCCTTTCCTGTTCCCCGTGTACGTTGACTTCAGTCACCTGCGCGGTGGTAACTGAACCCAGAGCTCCACGGAGTGTTTTTAAATGAGCTGTTGTTTAAAACGGGAGTCGGTCTAGAAACTGCTAAGTGACCGAAGGACAGTCCATGGTCACCGCACAAAGCTCACGCCTCACGTCCGGGAGTCAGCTGCAGCCCCCCTGGGACAGACGTCCCGGCCGGGGGTGGAGGGGCTGCCCCCCAAGAACTGCAGCTCTCGTGGGGCCAGCTGACAGGGCACAGAGGCCCGGCCCCTGACAAAGGGTCCTAGGGGACGCCGGTGACCCCTTGCCGACCCCAAGCCCTCTCCCTTGGCAGCTGCTGGGGCGCCAGGAGGCCTCCAGCCGCCCCCGGCAGACGGCAGGATCAGGCTGGACTGTAATCCCCGATTACGGAGCCACACCGAGACAGCTGGAGGGCCCAGGGATGACCCCCGTGGCCTGGTCCTTAAGCCGGGGGGGCACGCTGGCTCCGGCATGCCCCCACTCAGACCCTTGAGAGCCAAATCTGAACCCCAGAGCCCCTCATACGTCCCTTGTCCAGACTGACCCCACCCCCTCCCTTCACCTGCAGAACCCCCAATATTCAAGCAACAGATGCTAGGGGTTCGGGTTGGGGGCACATCCAGGAGCAAAGACCCCATTGCTGAGGGAGCCTGGCCGGGGCACCCCCTGCCGTCTGCACCCCAACACCCCACCCCACTCCTCCCCACCCCTGTGGGCTCCAGATCCTCCACTTCATCCTGCTCATGGCCCCTTCTGGGGCCCCCACCCCAGGTCCAGCTCAGGGTAGGGCCTTAAATACGTAGCCCCCCCCCAGGCTGCTGTGTGGACCCCTGCCCCTCCAGGTCCCCAAGCCTCAGGCCTCGAGGGTCCTGGGGATGGCATGTGGGGGCTTCTACACGCAGGGAAGCCCTGCACAGACGGGGGTCCCAGCTACGGGCTCCCTGGTTCACCGGCCACCGCGCTTCCATCCCCAACCACACGGATCTCACCGCGGGCCAAGGAGGGCTCCCAGGCAGCCCGTGCTCGGCCAGAGGCCACCCCTGCCCCATCCCGGCCTGTGAGGCCGCAGACCCCCGCCCCGTTCCCTGGCCCCCAGGTGCAGCCCCCAGGGCGCGGGCTGGGGTCAGCACTCACCCAGCCACTCCCCAGCCATGCCCGGGCCCCGGCCCAGCAGCCTCTCCTCTGAGGGCCCCGCGTCTCCCGGGAGGTGGGGGTGGCTGCGGCCCGGAGGTGTCATCCATCCCTGTAAGCGATCCCGGCCCGGCGGCCCCGGCCCGCCCACCAGCTGGCGCCCCGCCCCCCGCAGCGCCCCCACGTGGCCCGGCCATCCCCGCCCCCGCGGCGCCCCGCCCACCAGCTGGCGCCCCCACGTGGCCCGGCCTGCCCCGCCCACCAGATGGCGCCCCGCCCCCTGTGGCGCCCCGCCCCCCGCGGCGCCCCCACGTGGCCCGGCCTGCCCCGCCCCCGCGGCGCCCCGCCCACCAGCTGGCGCCCCCACGTGGCCCGGCCTGCCCCGCCCACCAGCTGGCGCCCCGCCCCCCACAGCGCCCCGCCCACCAGCTGGCGCCCCCACGTGGCCCGCCCACCAGCTGGCGCCCCGCCCCCCGCGGCGCCCCCACGTGGCCCGGCCTGCCCCGCCCCCGCGGCGCCCCCACGTGGCCGGGCCTCCCCCGCCCACGCGCCACCCGTGGGGCCCGGAACCCGCGGGGCGCGGAACCAGTCTGGCTCTTTGCTGACACAGCTGTTCACACACGTCTTGGGCCACCCACTCCGCTCCTCCAGGCCAAACGCACCCCCGCGTGACCCTGCGCCCCCTTCTGTGCCCCTCGCCCCGCGCACTGCAGCGGGGGTCGGGGCGCCCTGCGAGCCCCCAGGAGCAGCAGCGCCCCTCGGGGTGCTACTTACACAGGGCGAGGGGGGGGGCTGGGAGAGCCGGAGACGGGCAGGGCGGGGGGCCCTGGGCTTCTGGGGTCCCCGAGCCCCTCCTCACCGTGCTCAGGATGTCAGAGATCCTGGGGGCTGGGGTGGAACAGAACAGACGTGAGCACAGGGCGGGCGGGGGGCGCACAGGGAAGGACGCCACACGCAGAGGTCACGAGGGGACTCGGGGGGCAGAGAGGTCGTGGGGAGACAGGCTCACGGGGGCCAGGAGGTAATGGGGGGCATGGGGGATGTGGGGGATGGGGCTGTGGGGAGATCGGACGTGGGTAAGGTGACCAGATGCTAACACTGGTAAAGCGGGACACCATTGACCGGTGGGGAGGGGGTTCTTGATGAAAAATGGGGTCTATCTCCCGCCGTTCCCTAGCTTGTCGTGCATTCTTTCCAAACATCAGGACTTTTTTAAAACGCCGCGGGACGCGGGACACATTGTTAAAAATCGGGACTGTCCCGCCCAAAGCCGGACATCTGGTCACCTTAGATATGGGGGGACAGGTGATAATGGGGGTGTGGGGGTCGTAGGGGGACATGGGGGTAGAGAACAGAGGGAGTCACAGGGGTTGTGGGAGGCAGGGGACATAGGGAGACAGGTGGTCATGGGGGACATGGGGGTCGTGGGAAAAGG